>JH720317.1:908406-1012419 GCA_000231825.2 Tetrahymena elliotti 4EA
TAAAGTTATTAACTTTTTGGCCAAGTTATTCATATCTATTATTTTTTTTACTTTATTATTTTTATTATTTATTTATTTTTATTACTTATTCTGCTTTCATGGTAGCTACTTAATCAAATAAATGAATTAATAAAAGAATTTAAGTGTAATATAGGTAGCGAATTATAATTTTATAACTTTTAAAGTATACGATTAATAAATCTATTAAAGAATATGATTCTCAATATCCAAAGAATCAAATATAAAATTAGATAGATATTTAAAAATATTCATATTTAATTAGCTAAATATATATTAATTATGACATTTTATTTTTATATATCTTTTATTCAAACAAAACAAAAAGCTAATTCTTAAAAACCATTTAAAATTCTAAATGTGAAAATTCTACATCTAAATAAAACTTTAAAATATAATCAATTTAAATATATACTTAGTTGTTTTATAAATTAGTCTATTACTTAAAATAAAATGAAAATAGAGATTGGATTTAATTATTTTTTCTATCAGACTTATATGTAAGAATTAAATGATGATACAATAATTCAAAAATTTGTTTTAAGCAAATGTAAATTTGATTACTAGATTACAAATTTTCAAATTTACAAATTTGTAATTTCTTTTATTGATTTTATTGTAATTCATATAAGCCTAAAAGTTAAAAATTGATAAATAAAATAAATTTATAAATAATTAAAGCTAATTCTTATATATTTTAGGTTATAAAAATAAAATATTATCAAAATTTTAAAGTATTGAAGAACTTTATTTTTATTTAAATGTTAAACACAAAATAAGAATTTATTTTTTCATTAAATCAAAATTAATTTAATATTCAGGAAATTAATATTTTTGTGGAAATCAATTTTGTTTATAAAAATATAGTTGTTCACTGTATTTAATTCTGATAGAACAGTATTTTACATTTAAAAATTACTGGTTATAACATTAGTTCTTCTTACTTTACAAAATCAATTTTAATATACTAAATTTAAAAAAATAATATGAAATTTAGTAATACATTGAATAAAGATTTTTATTTAATGTTAGGAAATAGAAAAAAACAAGAAATTTATTTCTGTTCATTAAATGTATGTAAATGCAGAATTAATATAAATCTAATTAGGATAGATAGCTAAACAAAAATTAAATATTGTGACAATAATGTGTATTGATTGTTTGCTTAACAATTGTTAGTAATTAAAAAACAGATTAAATTAATTATAAAATGAATGATAACATTAAGATTGAAAAATTAATTTTGTCAGAAAATGATGAAAATTTGAATTAAATTTAAAAGCCAAATATTAAATTAAAATAAATTAATAAATTGCAATTTATTTAAATACTTCAAGAAAGCTTCATTAATATTTTTATAAGAGGGGTAAAGTAAAAGTTTAGAGATTAGAACATTTTTGAATGTTATCTCTTAATGATTATTAATGATTATGTGCCCATTCTCAAATATTATTCTCCCTTGAAAAAATAAATATTGAAGAAAGAAACATTAAAATTATAAAAGAAATATAAAATTAATGAGTCTAGCAATTTAAATTCAATCTAAATTAATTATGTCACAATGAGTTTGTTATGTCATATCCTGATTCTTTCACTCCCCACCTCACCAATATTTTAATTATCTATTGAAATTTTTTCATCAAAGAGAACTTAAATTCCCCTCCTCCATCGCCTAACTAAAACCGATTAGAGCTGGGCTTTTTGAGATAAATAAAACATAATATTTTTCTTTTAAATAATATAAACAGATCTAATTTTAAGACATATGTCTCATATGTCTGAATGAATTTATATGTAGGATTACATGTCCATAAGTATATAACCAAAATTAATCTACCTTTTAACAAATTATAAAAAGAAATATTTATTAAAAAAATATTTAAAGGATGAAACAAATTGTGAATTAAATTTAATAACAACATATAAAAATTATTGAGCCAAACAAATATCAAAGAACCAATCCAAATTAGTCAGTCTAATTTAAATTTAAGTCTTTCCTTCTTTTTCAAAAATATCTGATTAATTGAAATAATATTTTTGCATATTAGAGCATTTACTAAACTGGATCCTAATTCTTGTGCCCAACCCACAAATAAATTTTAAAATGGAACCATCCCAATGCTCTATTGTAGTGATATTTATCTCACATCTTTATAAAAAATTGCAAAGTGCATTAATATGAGTAAAATAAATTTATGAATATCTATCCACCAAAATTATTTCTGAAAAAAATAATAAAAATAAATATTGCATAAAGATAATTAAAAAAATTAAATTCGAATATTTAGTGAAATATAATTTTACAATAAATTAGTCAGATTTTGAAAATTTCATTTTACTAGAGGCTAATCCACCCTAGGCACTAAAAAATAATTAAAGCCTCATTGAAGTGGTGCTCCCATTGCATATTATATTTTTTTATTTACTTGTATTACTTTACTGAACTCTTAATATTAATTAAGTTAAGCGCCTAATTATCAACAAGGGATTTCCAATCCACCAGTTTTTAAGTAGTCGTTTGTCTATACTTGATTATTTTAAATTCAAAAATTCTCTAACAAAAGTGCTGCAAAAGAAACTATTAAATAGGTATTAGTTAATAACTCAATTTAAATTAATTTTTAATGTAAATACAAATTAACATTCATTTAAAAATATTTACAAGTAAATTTATTTTTTTACAATTTTAGTTCAAATAATTTTGACAATAGTTATGACTGATTTGATCAATAAGGACACCATGCCTTATAACAACGACCATCACCACACATATGCAAACCAGCTGGACAATCTGCTACCATCATAACAGCATCATTTTATTTTTGTAACTACTCACAAACTTCATAGGTTCTGCACTCACTGAAACAGAATTCAAGCTCACCTTAACATTAGTCTTGTCTCTTTAAATTATAGGTATTTCTAAAGCTAGCGAAAGCATAAAAAGCAACAGTAGCAATAACTACTAAAGTTATTAACTTTTTGGCCAAGTTATTCATATCTATTAAATTTGTTTACTTTATTATTTTTTTAATTAATTAATTAATTATTTATTTTTAATATTTATTTTGATTTTATGATAGCTATTTAATCAAATGAATGGATTAATAAAAGAATTTAAGTGTAATATAGGGAATGAATTGTAATTCAGATAACTTGTAAAATAGACAATGAAAAAATCCTTTAATGAATATGATTTCTCAATATCCCAAAATTCAAATATAAAATTAGATATTTAAAGATAGCCATAGTTAATTAAGCTAAATATATATTAATTAAGCTATTTTATTTTAAATAAATCTTTTATTAAAATATAACAAAAAGCCAGCTCATAAAAACCATTTAAAATTATTAAGGCTTTTAATTAGGAAATAAATAATGTTCAATAATTGAAAAAAGTAGTTAGTGAATGTAAATTTGATGATTAGATTACAAATTTATTATTATGAGTTTCTCTTATTTGGTTTTAATAGTAATTCTTGCAAGTTTAAAAGTTAATATTGAGAAACAAAATAAATTTATAAAATGTTTAAAGCCGATTCTTATTAATTTTAGGTTAGAAAAATTAAACACTATTAAAAATTTAAGGTATTTTATCAACTTAATTTTATATTTTCGAATGTTAATGAAAAATGTAGAGAATTTATTTTTCATTAAATAAAAACCAATTTAATATTATAAAAATTGAAATTTTTGTCGAAGTAAACTTTCTTTTTAAAAATTTAGCTATTCACTGTATTTTATTCTGATAGAACAGGAGTTTACACTATTTAAAATATACCTGGTTCTAATCTTAGCTCTTCATACTTTACAAAATCAATTTTAATATGCTAAATTAAAAAATATTAGTCTGAAACTATCAATGCATTGAATAAAGATTTTTATTTAATGTGAGGAAATAGAAAAAATAAGAAATTTATTTCTGTTCATTAAAAGTCTGTAAATGCAAAATTAATAGAAATCTAATTAAGATAGATAGATAAGCAAAAATTAAATATTGTGACAATAATTTTAATTGATTAATAATTGTTAGTAAATAAAAGATAAATTAAATTAATTATAAAATGAATGATATCATTATGATTGAAAAATTAATTTTGTCTGTCATTTTACTTTTATTTTATAATTATTTCAAAATCATAATTTTAATATTGCTGCCTTGTTACTTTTTATACTTTTTATTTTAAAATTAATGAGATCCTTTCACAAATTTTATAATAGCTTTTAAAAATAATAAAATATTTTTGAAAAAAGAAATATCTAGAAAGAGAAAATGATTAAAATTTGAATTAAATTTAAAAGCCATATATCAAGTTAACTCAAATTTATAAATTGGTAATTAAATACTTCAAAAAGACTTCATTCATATTTTTACAAGAAGGGTAAAGTGAAAGTTTAGAGATTAGAATATTTTTGAATGCGATCTCTTCATAATTATGTGCCCATTCACAAATATTATTCTCCCTTGAAAAAATAAATATTGAAGAAAGAAACATTAAAATTATAAAAGAAATATAAAATCTTAATTAAATATTAAAAAATCAAAGGAAAATTTATGAGTCTAGCAAATTTAAATTCAATCTAAATTAATTCTGTCACTTTGTTGTTATTTATTAAAAATGGAAATTTAATATTGGAATACTATTTTTACTCCAAGAAAGGAATAAAATTGTAATGATTCCAGTATTTTGTTAAATTAGATCCTAATTCTTTCACTCTCCACATCACCAATATTTTAACTACTTCTAGAAATTGCTTCCTCTATGACAATTTAAATTACCCCTCCTCCTTCCCCTAAAACATGCTGTTTGTATCTTTAACATATCTAGCTAGACCTGGGCTTCTTGTGATAAATAAAATATTCAATAAATTTTAAATAATTCAAACAGATCTAATTTTAAGACATATGTAAGAATGCATTTACATGTACATAAGTATGCAGCCAAAATGAATCTACCTTTTAACAAATTATAAAAAGAAATATTTATTAAAAAAGTATTTAAAGAATGAAACAAAGTGTGAATTAAATTTAATAACAACATATAAAAATTATTGAGCCAAACAAATATCAAAAAAGTCAATCCAAATTACTTAACAAACATTTAAAAAGTTTAATAAAATAAAAATTAAATACATATTTGCATTTATTTTTTCATAAAAATCTCAATAATACTCTCCTCCCTTTTTTTTTATTTTAAATGATAAATTTTTTCACTTTTTAAAGTTATTTCATTTTTTAAAATAATATTTATGTTCACCTTTAAAACTACAAAAAAATAAATATTGTATTTTTTCAAATATTACTGGCGACTTGCATATTTTAAATCTGCAAGTTGCTATATTCATAAATCTGTAAAATAAAATTTATTTCTATGTTTTATAGTTGTATTGTCCTTTTTAGCCAGTTGGAAAAACTAAGGATATATAAATTTTTGATATTATATTCAGATTCTGCTTTCAAAAATAAGAATTTTGACAAAGAGAAGATATTAAAATAATTAGGTTTGCTAATGAATGACTGAACATATATATTTAATTAAATTGCAATGATTATGTGAATTGAGCAATTAGTGATGATAATGATTTTGTTGCGATATGTGGTATCTCTCCATCTTTGAAAAACCAAACTGAAATATTACTCTCACAAATTTAAAATATTGATTCATCTGAAAAAATTACATTTTTCAATGAGTCATTCTGGTGCTTGGTACAGAAATCAAATCCTTTGAGTTTATTCTTTTCTGTTAATTGATGTATCTCATAAATTCTACCATATTTCATATTAGGTTTTTTAAATGTCTCATTTAGAGCTGCTCTTGATAAATCAAGACCATGGTTCTTCTTTAATTCATGTTGAATGTCAGCAGTTGAATATTTAATCAAATTTAATGATTCTATTGATTCTCTAACCTCGTCATCATATATTTTGGAATTATGACCACCGCAATCTCCATAATTATTCTCAACATGGTTAAAAAGTAAGTATTTATTCCAAACTTTTGATATGGTTCCTAAACTGTTGATGTTAAACTTGGATTAAAACTATTTTAGTTAAATTTATATTAATTTTTATTTATTTTTTATCATCCTCACTTAAATCAAACACATAGATATATGTATGACAAATTCAATTTTCAAAACAGGGTTTTAATCCTGAATAAGCATAGAAAAATAATATATCGAAAAATTTAGGGATATATAATCTTGTTTCCAACTTTTAAATTAACAAAATAGATGGTAAAATATATTATAAATAAAGTGATTTTTTTTTACTTTTCTTTATTATTAATTTACATAAGAAGTTGATCAAAATAAATAATAATCTCAAAATATCATCACTTTTTTAAGAGAATAGGCAGTAATTATAATTTTAAGATGAAGAATGAACCTTTTTAATTTAAAAGAAGGAATATCATGAAGAGTAAATAATAATCAATATTTTAAATAATAAATTTGTTTTTTTCTTAAGAATAAATCAAATAAAAATTTAAATATCTATCCTAAATCAATTATTTTTATAATAAAATTTTTACCACTAAATAATATGAAATTAATGTCTGATGTTGCTTTAAAATATGTGTGTGATTTTTTTCAAAGTTACAAAAAAATAAAGTTGAGAAAGAATTTAATTTCATCTTTTAAATATTAGGTTTTATTTTCTCAATCATTATTTAAATATCTTCTCATTTTTTTATGATTTGTAAGTAAAATATTGAAAACTTAAAATAATTCTTTTGAAAGAAGAAACTATTTTAATATTAATCATAAAATAAATGATATTAAAAGTTGACTATTATAAATACTTTTAAACAACAGTAAATTATTTACTTTATTTAAATGAAATCATCTTTAGTGCTGAAAATACCTCTGCTATTTATTATTTTTCTCTTATAAATTTGATAGCTTGCTTGAATAAATAATAATACTGAATGTCTACGAATTATATTATTCAAATTATTTTTTCAAATTTATTTTTGATAAGAAAATAAACAAAATTTATAAAAGAAAAAACAATTATTTAAGAAAGAAAGGAGGGGGTAAAATAAATTATAAAAATCTTCAGCCATTTAAATATTAAGACCAAAATAATACTGTTTTTTTTTAATTCAAAAATGAATGAGTCCCTGCTGTGACCCCCTTAATCAAATATCAATTTAGATACCTGATCAGAAATTAGATACCTGATCTTGAAATTAGATTATAATATAAATTGATTTGATAAATTCTTTAAACTTTGATAAAAATAGTTAATTAAATCCAAATTTTAAACTCATTTCAAAGATTTAAAGAAAATGTATCAGCAAAAAGTACTCTTTTGGTGCTCATTGTTCTATTATCTAGTTAATATTTATAGTATCTACATTTCTGTGTTGCTCTCTTTGCAAGGTGGAGGTCTTAATATTGCTTATCTTATCACATTTTTTTGTGTTTTTGGAATTGATAAAGTTATTATTATCATAATTTTGGTTTGCGGTGATTACAGAGGAGGGATTTAATTTTCAATTTGTGACATATTGCAGGTTGGTTTCATTTATATTTTCTTTGATGATGAATTCTAAAGCCACAACATAAGTAACTCTCTAACAACTAAGGTGGTAAGTAGGATTCTTCCCTAAATTATAATGGAATTTATTTTCTTTTTCTGTCTAAAAGATATTAATAATGATGATAATTCTTAAAGTTTATAAATAGCAACTTTGTTTAATTTTATACTATTCTTAGTTCTCTTTAGTTGTCTGATGCATGTTGCCATAGTATATGATAATTATAAAGATTCTAAGTACTTGATATACAGTTTAAAGGAAAAAGCTTTTTATTTCTGCAAATTCTTCTTAACTTAATTACCATATTATTTATCCCTCTGCACTTTTACCTTTTATACAGATAAATTTGGAATCAATCTAAGTTGCTACAATATTTTTCTTGCTTTATTCACAATTGTGGGATATATAATTTATAAAAGACCATCTTTTGATTGGTATTTTTTTCTGTTTATCTTTAACTTAATATTCTTCAACGGATTTAGATTAAATAGCTTTGATTTTGATTAATTCACAAGTACATACATCTACTTATCTTTGTCAACTTATATTAATCAAATGATAAGAGTTATAATTTTGTTTTTTTGCTCAGATGGTATCTTAAATTATTCAGATAATAATACAGTATTGTAAATATTAATTTACATGACATTAGTGATGAGTTTTCTTTAATTCATTTTTCTGTTTTAAGAGAATTATTCTATTTTATTTTAAACATTAATAATAAGAATTCGTTCTGATCATGATTTTGCTCAAGCTAATCAAAGACTAAGAAACAATAAATTCAAAAATATTTATTTTTATATCAATGATAGGGATAATGAAAATTAAAGCTTAAACCAGCGTTTGATAGCCAGTGATAACTTGGAGGAAGAAATATTAAATTTTGTAGAGCTATTTGCTAAGTGTAAAATATCTAAGAGTTTTATTTACATAAAAATGACCTCAATTTATGGATTGCTTGATTATTTTTATGATTTTAAGTATTAAATTATAACAAAATCAGAAAATCTTTATTTTCCCTTTGACCATTTAATTGATTATTTTCGATTTTATTCATATTTAGAAATACTAAAAGAAAGAACTAAAAATGGATACTTTTTAAGCAAAATTAATACAAATTTAGTTCAAATGCTTTCTTTTTAGGAATCTGAATATCAAAAATTGAATAACTATAGATGTGTATAGCTACAGATCACATTATTTGATAAATTAATTTCACCAAATATGGAATATTAGTCTTCTTAAATTCTATATGATCTATATTAAGAATATTGAAAATTTAAAATAATTACTATTAAAGAAATTTTTAATATTAATAATATTTATCATTTAAAGTTAAAGTGGAGTTCATTTAATTATTTGAATTTTCTATCAAATAAAATCAAGAAGAATATAAATGATATATTCATATATCTTTAAAATAAAATTTATTTCTATGTTTAAAAGTTGTAGATAATCAAATTATTTTAAAATAAAGTGATTTTTTTTACTTTTCTTTATTATTTAACATTATTATCAAAATAAATCTGGTCAGGTTAATTTCAAAGATTTTAATAAAATGCTTGGGGAAACAGTACTTTCTATATATATGGTGTTGTGGAATTTTCATCTTCTTAAATTCTTTATGAATTGTATTAAAAAAATTGAAAGCTTTAAATAATTCTTTTGAAAGAAGAAATTATTAATATTAATCATAAAATAAATGATATTAAAAGTTGACTATTAAAAATACTATTAAACAGTATATCTTAAATATCTTTATTATTTATTGTTGTATTCTTATTTTTCTCTTTATAAATTTGATAGCTTGCTTGAATTAAATAATAATACTAAATGCCTACAAATTATTTTATTGAAGTTGTTTACTCAAATTTATTTTTGATAAGAAAATAAACAAAATTTATAAAAGAAAAAAATTAAACTTTCAAATTGGAATTTGAATTTTAACTGTCTAAGTTCCACCAGAACCTTAATAAGCATGCATAGGAGTTTAAAAATTTGATTAAGTCAACACGGCATCATTTTCTTTTTATAATTACTTACAAACTTCATCGGTTCTGCATCCACTCTGAAACCAAATTCAAGCTCACTTTAACATTCGTATTTCCTCTTTAAGTTCTAGGTATTTTTAAAGCTAGTAAAAGCATAAACAGCAAAAGTAATAATAACTACTTAGGTTATTAACTTTTTGGCCAAGCTATTCATATCTATCAAATTTTTTTACTCTATTATTTTTCAAATGACGAATTTATTTTGATTATTTATTCTGTTTTGATAGTAGTTATTTAATCAAATAAAAAAGGAATTTAAGTTTAATATAGGGAACACATTATAATTTTTATAAATTTTAAAATATTCAATTAATAAATTCTTTAATGAATATGATTTCTGCATAACCGTTAAATCAAAGATAGAAATAGATATATAAATAGGCACTGTTAATTTAACAAATTGTGTATGAATTAAGCAATTTTACTTTAAATAAATCTTTTATTAAAAAAAACAAAAAGCCATAAAAAATTCTAAAAGTGAAATATCTACTTCTAAATAAAACATTAAATTTTAATAAATTTAAGTAGAAACTTAATTGTTTTATAAATTTGTTAATATTTATTTTTTAATCAAACTTTTATGTGAGAATTAAATAATGATGCAATCATTTTAAAAAAATAGTATTTAATGATTGTAAATTTGATTATTCGATTACAGAATTACTCATTTTTTGTTTTTACAAAAATTCATACAAACTTAAAAGCTAAAAAATTAAGAAATAAAATAAATTTATTAAAGATTAAAAGCAAAATTCTTATTGATATTGTATAAAAATAGAATAAAATCAAAATTTTAACATATTTTATCAGCTTGATTTTACATAAATTCATTTTTTCATTAAATCAAAATGATTTAATATTTTAGAAATAGGGAGATATTTTCTTTGTAAAAATATCCCGGTACACTGTTTTTTATTTTGATAGAACTGCAAGGCAGTTACATTTAAAATATACCTAGTTATTATAGTAGTTCTTCATACTTTATAAAATCAATTTTAATATGCTAAATTAAAAAATAGTCTAATAAATTGTAAAAAGATTTTTATTTTATGTTATGTAATAGTAAAAACAATTTTTAAAAAATAAGAAATTTATTTATTTTTATCATAATAATGGAAATAGAGAGGAATAGAAATCTAATTAGGATAGATAAATAAAATTAAATATTGTGACAATAATTTTTATTGATTGTTTGTTAAATAATTATAAAGTAATGAAAGGAAAAATTAAATTAATTCTAAAATAAATGAAATCATAATGATTGAAAAATTAATTTAGTCTCTCATTTTACTTGGAGACAAATTTATGAGACCCTTTCACCAATTTTATTGCAACTTTTTCATAAAAATAAGTTTTGAATAAAGAAATCTTTTAATAAACTGCTAAATAATTAAAATCTTCAATAATAATTAATTTATGTTTTTACTAGAGGCCTAAGTAATGTCAAAATTTAGAGATTGGAACATTTTTGAATGCTATCTTTTAATTTTTATTGATCTATTTGGCATACCCTTTTAAAAAATAATAATAATAAATATTGAAGAAAGAAACATATGAATGAAAGATATATAAAATATTAACTAAATTTTATAAAACAAAGATAAATTAACAAATATAGCAAATTTAAATTAAACCTTAATTAATTTTGTTGCTCAGTTTTTATTTATTAAAAAATGCTAAATTAATATTGAAAATTTATTTTTACTTCAAGGAAAAGAATCAAATTTTGCTAAGTCAGATCCTAATTATTTTACTTCCCATGTCACCAATATTATTCTACCTTTTAAGAAATAATAAAAATACATATTGATAAACGAAGTATTTAAAGAATTAAAAAAAGAGTTGTGAATTAAATTTAAAAACTACACACAAAAATTATAGAGTGAAAATTAATATCAAAAAAGCCAACCTAAATTTGTCAGCATATTTTAAATTCATGTCCTTCTTTATTTTTCAAAAGTACTTGATTCATTTAATAATATTTTTAGTTAAAGTTTAGAGATTAGAGTATTTTGTTAAACTTGATCATAATTCTTATGTGCCTACTCCACCGATATTATTCTTGCTTTGAAAAAAAAATTATTAAAGTAAATATGGATTAAAGAAAATAAACAAATAAACATTTAAAATTATAAATTAAAATTATGAGCAAAACATCAAGTTAAAATAAATTAACCAGTTACATATAAATTATCGGGTGTCCAAAAATATGAACCTCTTTATTTTTCAAATCTATTACTTTAATGCAAATAACATACAGTATTATCAAAGACTTACAAAGTAAATAATCAATATTGGAAATGAGATCATTAAATAAAAGCACCATTATTCTTTCTTTTAAGCTGCTGACTTGTTCGTACTAATTTTAACAAATGTCTAAAATTGTTTGGTTAGATTACTGTTACTTAAATTGATTGTTTTAATGTTGAAAAAGAGTTAACTTTACTCCATTTTATAGAATTTACCAGTACTTGAAGAATAGTCATTTTTTCAAATATTTTATATTTTCTGAAATAGAATGAAATAAAATTTAACTCTTCTATATTCTCTTTAAAAATATTAAAAATAAAAATAAAATTCTAAATAAGTATTCTTTACATGCTTAATAAATATATATCATTTTTAACAACTGTTTTATAATAGATCTATTCTAGTTTAATTAAGGTAAGTTATTTATTTTAACTATACATTTTAAGATAAACGATTCTTGAAGATTGTAGAATTTAAACCTAAAATAATAAAATATTATAAAGATTTTTTGAATAGGAAGAATATTTAATTTGCTTTATTTTTTAATTTCAATTAAGATTTTATGTTATTTTACTGTTATTGATCAATCACACAAGTTGAAAAATATAAAAAAGGAATTTTAATAAATTTCAAACTCAAAAAATAAAAGAAAATAATATTTAAAATTCAACTCATTATTATAAACATTTTTAAATTTCAAATGTATTAAATCAAATTTTGTTTACTTGGTTATTTTATTAAAATAAACTATCAAATACGTATTAATTAATAAGTCTATTTAAATTTTTTTTATATAAGTACTAAAATTAACTTTTAAAGAAAATTACAAATAAATTTATTTTCTAAAATTTTATTTGAAATAATTTTGACTTAAGCCTGCTTAAGTTAATCAAACTGGGCTTGGGCACCATCCATAATAACAACCAGCAACACCTGGGCATTCATGTCTAGGAGGTGTACATTCTCCTAACATCATAATAGCATCATTTTCTTTTTGTAATTACTCACAAACTTCATAGGTTTTGCATCCACCAAAGCAGAATTCAAGCTCACCTTAGCATTAGTCTTGTCTCTTTAAGTTCTAGGTATTTTTAAAGCTAGTGAAAGCATAAAAAGCAACAGTAGCAATAACTACTAGAGTGATTAACTTTTTGGCCAAGTTATTCATATCTATCAAATTTGTATACTTTATTACTTTTTGAATTAATAATTTATTTTAACTATTTATTCTATTTTGATTGTAGTTATTTAAACAAATAAATGGATTAATAAAAGAATTTAAGTGTAATATGGGAAAAATTGTAATTCAGAATAACTTTTCAAATATTTGATTAATAAATCCTTAAATAAATACAATTTCTTAATAATTCAAAAATCGAAGACAGAAATAGATAGATATTTAAAGTTAGCTGTGGTTAATTAAGCCACTTTATTTTAAATAAAAGTTTATTAAAACAAAACAAAAAGCCAAATAGTAAAAACCATTGAAAATTCTAAAAGTGAAAATTCTACATCTAAATAAAACTTTAAATTACAATCATTTTAAGGATTTACTTAATTGTTTTATAAATTAGTCTATTACTTAAAATAAAATGAAAATAGAGATTGGATTAATTTATTTTTTATTTCAAAATTGTATTGTAAGAATTTAATAATGATACAATAATTGAGTATAGTTTTAATTTAATGTAAATTTGATGATAAGATTTCAAAATGACAAATTTATTATTATGACTTTCTTTTTTTTTCTTTTATAATTATTCAAGCAAGTTTAAAAATTATAAAAATTTTGAAAAAAAATAATTTGTTTTAAAGCTAATTCTTATTGGTTTTGGTTATAAAAATTAAACATTATTAAAATTATAAGGCATTTATCAACTTAATTTTATATTTTTAAAAATACTAAATGGAAAATACAAACAATTTTAATCAGCTTAATTTAAAAAATATTCTGAAACTAGCAACACATTGAAAAAAGATTTTTATTTTATGTTTGGGATTTGAAAAAACTAAAAAATAAGGAATTTGTCTAGAAAAGAAATGTGTAAATATAAAATTAATAGAAGTCTAATTAGAATAGATAGATAGATAGATAAACAAAAATTAAATATTTTGACAATAATTTTTATTGATTGTTTACTTAACAATGTAATAACTAAGTAATTCAAGAATAAATTAAATTAATTGTAAAATTAATGATATCATAATAATTAAAAAATTAATTTTGTCTGTCATTTCACTTGTATGTTATAAATTTTCAAAATCCTAATTTTGAATATAACTAGCTTTCTTGCTTTTATAGTTTTTATAATAAAATTTATGAGATTGGCCCTTTCACCAATTTCAATTCAACATCAACTTTATAAATTATTATTAATCTTGTAATACTATATGTGGATTCTTTTATATATATAAATAAATATATAAAAAATATAAATATAAAAACAAAGAAATTAATTAATTTTTTTAAAAACTCAAGTATTATTATTTCATATTTTAGAACTCAAAATATTTTAATAAGATTTCTTTACAATTTTACTGATCACTTAATCTTTGCTGATTTTTTGAAAACATTTTTATTTTGACTTATTTTTATTATTATTAGAGAAGATGCTTTACTTATGGAATTTTTCAGCATATTAATCTGAAACCACATTATTTAGAATTATTTAATTGCTCCTATATTTTTTGTATTTAATTTTAGTAATATTTTTCCATAAAAGATTATGACAAAATAGAATATTCTATATCTTCTGTGAAGAACAACAGCTCTTTTTGTAAGAAAGAATCGAAATTCAAATTATTAGTATAAATTGAATTTCTAAAATCTAAAAGTCCTTTAATCTAATTAGCATCTATATCAATCTCTATAAAATAAAAAAAGAATTGTCCAAACATTCCTTTATATTGAGGGGGTGAGAATTTATTATAAATCAAATCAATCCATAAATCATATCCATCTAGTGTTCTTATATTTATTCTAGTTTTGTATTAAGGACTGCAGCTAAATCTATTTTCTAAACATATTAGTGAATTTTTTAACATTTAACTTAAATTATTAATCTATTGGATTTGCCTATCTCTTAAGCACATCTACTATATTATCTCGTAATCTAAGCCAAGCAAATTAAGTAATCCATTAGAATACCCAACATGATTTACATCAAGTGAACCATCCTTATAATTTGCTCTCCCAATACAATATGAACTTAAATTATATTCTTTCATCAACTCTTTAGCTTTTTCCAAGCAAAATAAGTTATATTCATAAAATTCATCATCATATTTTTCTTAATTAGCTTCATTATATTCCATCATTTCTGCTTTCATTTTATCTAAATACTCACTCATTATCTTTAAAACTTATGCCATTTGGTAATAGGTTTAATCAGGGATTTTCTATAAGCCTTATATAACTTCATTAAGAGGTACTGATTAAATTTTATTAAATCTGAGTCTTACATCTACAAAATCATTATATTTTTGAACAGCCTCAGCTACCAAGTTATCAAAACCTAATTATGTCCATCCCAATGAACCTCCAATCCTTATTTAATAATCAGCTGAAATACAAAGATCACCAAAAACATGATAAACATCTGATTCTTTAAACTTTAAAGGGATTGAGAATGTTAAACAAACTTTCTTCTACCTTTTTTTCGATTTGATGATTGCATTTTTGTTTTCTATCTATTTATTCTACTATTCAGTTTAACTCATACTATTAGAACTTTATATCTAACTTTCTTAAAAATTATTAGGTATTTGTCCTTTGAAATTACTCATTTATTATCTTATCTTATATATTAACCAATTATTTTCTATGTTGTCTGTTGAGTTCGAAGATTAAACTTCAATTTCCATTTATGTAAGAATTCTAAAAATAATTAATGTATTTTTGATAGAGAGGTGATTGATTAAGAATTAATTATATTTGCTTAAAAATTTGTTAGACTATATTAATTATAAATGAATTAAGGTAATTTGATTTTCTTAAACAAAAAATAGATAAAATATTAGTTAATGAATCTCATAATGTTAAAGATTCTCATCTTAAAAATAATCAATAATTACTGGATTTTAATTCATGTTTTGTGTTTGAGCAAATTTTTCAATGCTTAATCAACAACTTACTTAGATTATTTATTTGAAAAAAGCAATTTAATAAAAAATCTATTTAAAATTATGCACTTTTTGATAAGAAAATAGTTTTTCTATTTCATCCTTATTCTAAAATCACCCTTATTCAACTACAGTATTAGTATGAGGTTCGATTACCTGATACATTTTTAAAAATTAAGGAATTTTTTGTTGATTTAAAATCTATTTTTCTTAGGTTAATTAAATTACAAAGTTAATCAATTTAAGGATTTAGAAAGAAAATAATTAATTACTTTTTTTAATGATTTTTAGTTACCTCTTTGCTAAAATGAGATTTGAGTATTAATAGATATAGAATTTTTCTTTTGAAATGATGTAATTTACATAAATATCAAAACCCTTTTTTGGCATATTTTAATAAGAATCAATTACATTTTTTTTTTCGAAATGATAAAAGATCAGTTACTTTTAAAATTACTGTCTTATTTTACAAAAATTATTCAATTTTATTTCACTATCTAACTTCTTCTATTAAATTTTCTATTCTGAGTAAACTATTATTAAAACCCATCTAATATTTTTAGAATTTTTTAAGTCATCATTTTTGAGCCAGCTAATTAATTTTCTTTTTTGATTGACTAGAACTAAAGTAAATTATATTTTAAAGTATTGTAAAATATGTGATGGATAGATACAAATACTTCATAACATATAAAATATAAGTGGTTTTAATGGTTTAAATAAATACCTTCTTTCTAATTAATGCATACTGATTCCATTTATCAAAGAATGAAACATAAATTTTGAGAAGAACTGATTAAGTTTTTATTAGAAAATTAAATTAAAAGCTTTATTAGACATTTTTGAAATATTTTTGAAAAAATAAACTGTATTTAAATAGATTTTTGTATTAAAAATTTAGGTAGTAAATCTTCCCATAGATATTTATGACAACTATATCTATCTATCTATCTATTAGGACATTAATGAATTTAAATTTTTACAAACTCTATTAAAAGAGAAGCTAGTAATTATATCTTTGATAGAAGAAAAAATTTAATTTGTTTTATAATAATTAATTACATCACCACAAATAAACTGTGAAAAACGAACACTTGATAGATATAAAGAGAGAAAGAGTAATTGATTGATTGATGAATTGATTCTAAATGAAGAATAGGGAAGTATATACAATATCAGAGAAGGTATATGTAAGTAATAAATAGATATTATGAAGTATTTGAAATAACTTTTGTTATAGAAGAGTTAAAATTAATAATATATTGAATATAATTTTTACTGGTTATTTAATGTGCCTTAAATACTATTAACATTCTTTATAATAAATTATTTCTTTATTAAATTGTTTAGTTATTTTTTTTGTTTGTTGTTTCGTCATTTTAGAGTTTTATAGATTTCTTATGAGGTCATATGCGTCTTTTTACTCAATCAATTAGAAGGCATAACAAATTCACCAAGATATACGGGAGTAGCAAACTTGCAGTTTGATGATTTAGCCTTGGCGCATGGACAGTCAATAGCTTCGTAGTTTTGACCCAAGCAGAAATCAATAGAGTGGAGGTATTAGAGACCATTGACTATTTTGCATTTACCAATAACACCAGCTCCAAATTAAGGCTTAAGGATATTGATGAGGGTATTGTAATCATAAGAGGTTGAATCAGAGGGATAAATACCTTATTGACCCCACAATTGTAAGGGTTCGAATTTTTTAATGACACCCAAAGCCATAGAGAAGTAGTTATTCATGTACGTTTCTAAAGTTTCATCAGAAGTGTAATGAGAGTTGAAAGAGTCATTCCAGCAGACACCATGCTTCTCCCATTCGTGTTATCTGAAAGTTTCAGAAGGGTTGTAAACACCAGTCCAATATTAGTCAAGATCTTCCATGACTTGAGGGCTGATTAAGCTGTTATCGAAGGGAAGATTTTGGCAACTGTTAACATAAGTGCAAACATTAGAAGGAACACCAGTAGGCCAAACACCATGAAGATTGAAGTGCTTTCCATTAAAGTTTTCTAAATCTCTTTTGTTGCAGTTATTGAATTTGCAGACTGAACCTGGCCATTCAATTTCGACTTGGTAGAAAACATAATCAATGTGCTAGAATTAGAGAGCACCATTATGAGATGAGCGAGAAGCAATCATAAGGATGCTTCCAGTAATAAATAAGGTAGCAGCTGCTAAAGCAATAATAATAAGGGTTTTCATTTAGTTGAGAGTTGAATAAAATATTAGATTTGACAATATTTATTGCTTCTTTCTTTTTTAATTATTTTTTGTTAGTTTTCATTATAAAGAAAAGCGAATTCCATTTAAAATATAAATTTACAGCTGAGTCCCCACCACGAAATAGATTTTAATTTCATTTCAGACAATTTTTGAGATCAGCCCAGTCTATCTATTTATTTCTGAAAATAAACAAATAAATTAATAAATTAATTAAAGGAAGGGGGATCTTCAAGATTTCTTGATATGTTTTTATTCAAAATTTGGTGGGGGATTAATTATTATTTCTTGACAAAATTCTTGATTATTGTTTTATTTTGATTGATTGCATGAAAACTAAGGCAAAATTTGTATTTCATTACAAGAAACATATCAGAAAAAAGCAATCAATCCAAGAAAATAAATAAATGGAAAACTTGTTTTGCCATAAAAACGAATAAATATTTACCTATTTAGTATCTAATTAAAATTTTCCTAATAAAAGAATTTATTTACTAGAAGGATTTCTTTGTTTAGATTTTCCTTTTAATTATTCTGCAAAGCTTCTCTACACAAATTTATTTTTAGAATTTTATGTGAAGTTAATAAGTACTCCACCTTACTTAGTATAACCTCAGATTAGTGATTTTGTTAATACTGATATAAATAAATATTTAGTATTTTTAATTTATCTTCAAATTAAAACTAGAAAGATACACTTACATTAACTTAAATTACACTCAAATAAATATCTTTATGATTTACCATTCTCTAATTCTAACACAATCTTGAAAGTTTTTTATCACCAAAACTAGTTTTAATATGCTTTGGTGAAATTAAATTGATAATTTCTAATTTCTTTTGTTTTTACAAGTTAACTTTTTAATATTCTTAAGCTTTCAAAGAAGAAATTTAATTTGTAAAATAAATATAATTTCATTTATTTTTAACTTGAGTAAGCTATTTGCATATAATTTTGCCTTCAATGACTAGACATATCAAAAATGTATCTACAAAACGCTATTTAAAATATATCTTAAATGGTTCATACAGAGATTAAGTTGTTCTTTATTTAACTCTCGAAAAGAATACTATCCTAAAAAAATAGAACAAGAAGTATTTTGGTGAATTAATTTAATTGTATTATTTAGTTTTTGAATATAATTATGGGTTTTCATTAATTATTATTTAAATCTATTTTTTGTGGTTGATTACATGGATTTATGCCAATGTTCTTTTCAAGTTACCTCATTCATTTTTTAAAATTTATGATTATTTATTTATTTAGCTTAACCAAAAGTGCTCCTTTACTTTAGACTTAACTTTATAAATAATTTTTCCTATAAAATTCTGCAGGGATTTCAAATAATAAATAGATTCTAGGTTAAATATAATTTATTCAAAAGTTTTACAAAAATTAACCATAAAAAACAATTTTTCAATTTACTCTTTTCAAGTATCTTAGATATAAATTTTAGAAGAAAACTAATCATTTTTATTTTTGTGATCCAAAGCTCTTTCTTAACAAGCAATTTCCTTGTTTGCCTTAATGAAAAAGTATAAAATAAAAGAAGAAAAGATGTGTAAATAAATAAATAGCTGATTTTATTTATCATCGTAAATTATCAAATAAAAAAATACACTGAGTAAATTAAAAATAATTGTTTTTCTTAGATTTTTCTCTTTTACCAGCTTACAATTGTTCGAATAATTTTAATTTTTGTTATATAATGGTTGTATTTTCTGCTAGAATAAAAAAAGAAATTTTAAGTTTTGTTTTATAACTTTTCCATTGTATTTAGTAACTTGGTTATGTTTAAAGTTTTGGATTACTTTTCAAGTATTCTTCAAATTAGAGAAACCTTAAATTGTATTAGCTAAATAGAGCTTAACTCCTTCCTTCTAAATGAATTAAATTTTAGTCAGCTAAATTATAATTTTTGAAAACTATTAAAATTTTATTATTCAAGGTGAATGTAATCTTAATTTTTTGTTCCTAAATATTTTCTTTTATTCAAATTTTACTTTATAAGCATCTCTCAAAAAGAATTTATTGATACTTACAAACAACTTAATTTATATTCTTCATTTTTAATTTAAGATAAGATTGCAATTTTATTTAAAAATATTAATAAATGGAATAATAATAAACCAACCCTCAATTTTTTAATATAACACATAGAAATATTTTATTGAAAAAAAAAAATTAAAATATTATTTTAAATATTACCCATTTATTCTACTTTCTTCAAAAATTAATGAATCAAAAAAATAATGTATCAAATTTATTCTTTTTATTTAAGAATAAATTTTAGCTTTCCAAAATTAATTAACAAACTCCCTTATCTTTGTTTACATTTCAATCTAAATGAGTCATTAATTCTTATATATGTTTTGTAATAGATAAAATACAAAAATAATTGAATATTTATTATTCTATCCAACATTATAAAAATAATTTTCATCTAATTCACTTTAAATTTAACAGTAAGTAAATCATCTTCAAAAAAAATCCATATTAAACCTTGAATATTTATTTATTAAATCTTGCAGATACATTTTAGAAAACTCACAGAACAATTCTGTTTTAATTATTAGATGTAAATATTTTTAAATTCTTAATTGAATTTATTCCTGTCAGCCAACTTACAGCTAGCAAAAATTGTTGCATTTTAGTATTTGATCCTAGCAGACTAATTTTAGGAAACTATAAGATGTAAATATTCTGAAATTCTTAATTGGATTTACTATGCTTGTCAGCCAACTTACAGCTAACAAAAATGGTTGTATTTTAGTATTTTATCCAAATTTACACACTTTGATCTTTAAAATTTGTATTTTGTGTAAATTTACATCTTTTTGAACATTTCTAATCTAAATTTACTTGATCAGTTCACATAAAACAAATTATTAAATTTATTTTGATATTTTTTTATAATGCATTTCTCATTACTTAAATTATTTTTTTTACCAAACTAAAATATTTTTATAATTAGTTGAAATTAGTAAATATTTTCTTATTCATAGTAGCTTCCTTGCTGACTATGATTTGAAGAATTTAATGTCACTAAATTTCATATTTCTTATTAATATAATAGAAATCCACAAAAAGTGTAATTTTAATCACTAAAAAATACTACACCCTTTAGCTAAAAATAATCAAAGGTGTAAAAATTATTTTGGAACTTATAAAAAAATTAATAAAAATATTTGTTAATTTAATGATATTCTAATTAAATTTTTTTTTGATATTAAAAATGCAATTGATTCCATATTATGATAACTTTTATTAATTTTAGAGTTTTTAATTTTAAAAAGTATGACTATTTAAAATAAATAATAATATTTATTTAGGTTATGCTATTATAAATGCAATAATGCTGCTTCTATTATAGCAATGCTTTCTGATATAATTAATATAAAATAGTCTGAAATTTAATGCAAAGATATAAGATAATTAATTAGAATTTCGAAAAATTTACCAATAAACCAAAATGAATTATTAGTCTTAGTAATTTTATGAATAAAGTTATTAACAGTAATAGCAACCCTCGGCATTTATTTAGATGCAACATTTTGGAAATGATCCATAAAATGCATATTAATAGATAGAAAACTAGTACCAAGTCTAAGGAGAACCCATTATCAATTATCCTTATTAAGGATAATAAGTAGTCAACTATCCAAATGACAATATAGAAATTCCTTAAAATGTGATTCTAGTTCCTATTTAAAATTCTATGTCAAAGCTAGCAGATTGCTAAGGAATTTTTATTCAATAAAAACTCTAATTACTTACTGCGTTAACAGGATTTTAACAAGAAAATGTCTTTTAAGTTTTTTAGGCAGATGTAAATGGGTTATAAGTTGGTAACTCTCCTATGTTTTTATGTAAAGAAAATAGTGAGTGTATCTAGCGCTTATTCTTGAAAGGTGATATGAGGGCCTTTAATATGAGTATTACAAATGAAACTGGAGCTGCTATGATTGGATAAACAGTATCTACCCCCTTTTTGGCTCTAGAGAGGCCCTTGAAATGCACATTTTTTGGCTATAATCGCCCAGTATTATCAGTTTATTATGTTGAAAATGGATCTAAAGTCCTTAAGGCTATATAAAAAATCCATTTTAATGCTGTGAACTTGGTTGTCAAATCTTTGATGCTAATAACTAATTAAAGTATGTCATTAAAGGTAGTTGCTGTCAGCTAGGGTTTATTTGCAGAGGAATTCCTTGCTATTCATGCTAAGAATATGAATTTACTGTAAAAAATACAACAGGATAAATACTAACTAGATTGCTAAAAAAATCATCTGGATTTTTAAAGTCATCTCTTAGCAACTGTGATAATTTTTCTATAGGATTCCCATTAAACTCTACCCCACAAGAAAAAGTATTGTTGTTCTCTGCTACTATATTTTTAGATTATATGTATTTTGAAAATAAAGAATCAAGAAATAACTTTGCTTAAATTTCTCAAGAATATTATGACTATTTTGAAAGAAAAACCTATAAATTACTCATAGATTATTCTTTCATGAATGTAATTTATAAAAAAATATGAAATATTTACTAATTAAATAAGTAGAATGTTAAAATCATACTAAAATAATTTAAAACTCATTCTTTCTTATTTCAAAAGGGAAATAAATTGCTTATTAATATTGAAAGTTTACAAGATATTCATTTTCAATAGATATTGAGACTGGAATATTTGTTAACAGTTTTTGGGTTGACATGAAACCATATTTAAATTATCTTTAGAGGTAAAGAGAGCTCAATGCAACAACAGCTAAAATTAATGCTGTTTAGAAAATAGATAGATAGATTAGAATGGTAGAAATATACAACAAAAGTTACTACTAAGATTAACTTAGATAATATTAGATTTAACTATATACATCCAGCATAAAAAGGTATGTCTTATGCTTTTATATAATATTTTGATTTGCTTATTATTAGTCTTAAAAATATTATATGATTTGTTCCTCGTTATTGCTATATTAATTCCACTAATATCTTATTAATAATATCTAAGACAGTAGAGATAAGTAAAATCCTCTTTCAAATATTCCATTTGAAAGACTTGAACATTCTTGTTGTGTATAAGTATTATTCATTAGATATGAATTCTAGTTAAGTTCTTAACAAATATTTCCATGATAAAAATTCTTAATTCATCGCTAAAATTATTTTAATTAATTTAGTACTGATAATCAGAGTTGATTAATTCTTAAATACTATTTTCATATTGGTTAAATAAGTCTAATATTGTTAACCCATAATTAAAATAAAATATATCACTTTTTATGTTACTAACAATCGTGTCTTAAATTTTTATGTTAAGCATTATTTATTTTGTAAAGAATTAAAAACTTTTGCTTATCATTTAATATTAAAGCAGTATTTATTTACCATCTACTATGAATTTGTTAATTATGAACTTACTGATGACTGGTTAGATAACAAGTAAACCTAATATTAATCCAAATATTATGTGTTACCATATTATCTATTAAGAATTATTAAAGCTAGCCATCTATCTTGTTCTTCTCTTTTTTTCTTTAATTTAAAATTATTTTTCAATATCAGGGGGCTTTCCATTTTAGTTGAGTCTTACATTTTAAGCACCAAGCTGATTTTTTTTAATTATCTTCTCCTTTATCATATTCATTTTTATTTTTAAGCTAATTTAAAATGTAAGTATTATTTTTAATATAATTTTCGTATTCTAATTATCCTATTTTTTCAAGGGAAATTTATATTTTGTTCATGTATTCTTCAAGTTTCTATGGAGAAAAAGATCCTAGTAATTTTAATAGATTTGCTTTTTTCTTTTGTAAGTATAAACTAAAGGGGAAAGCAAGTAAGAAAATAGTTAAAGCTCCAATGACTGTGATAAAAATTTAGATGCTTTAGTCCTTCTTAATAAATTCAAAATAAGACTGATTTTGAGAAAGAATATAAGATTAAATTTTATCTTAAGATTCTTCAAAGACAAAAACATTTCCATAAACAACAGTCATCTAAAATTAGATATCAGAAGTTGTGTATAAATTATCTATTTTAAGTATTAATTAATTTGACTAAAGTAATTTTGAATAGGTTTATTCGGTGGCAAAGTTAAACATATCAAGTGCAATTTAAAAAGATTTGCTTAACTTGTTAAAAATAATGTTGCTTGATAAAACATTTTGTTTATCATCAAAATGAAAATAAACAGTACTAGAGATAAGAATCCAAATAGACAGAATTCCAAAATATCCAATCAGCTTCGAAAAAGTATTTAACTTTGTTCTAGTAATTTATTTAGCAAGAAGTTTCTTTTTATTATACAATTTTTCAGATTTCTTTGAACTTAAACTTTCAATAACAACTTCTTCCTTATTACAGTGAACTGAAGAGTTTTGAGAGTTAGTTTTTTCATTCTAATCTTTATTCCCAAAATTCAAATAATTATAAACAACCGAATATTTTCTGCTTTCATTAATAGGAGAATATTGTCTGTTTTCTTAAAAAAGATATTAAATTGTTTTAAGTCTGAGTGTTGGACTTGAAATTTAGGCCTATTGTTATTAATATTAGAGAATCCTATTAGTAAATAATTCATTTTCTGCATTTGTAGATAAATCATTTCTTGAAGTATAAGGAGATATACAACCAAGAGTACGAGTAAAAGTTGTTATGTTAATTAAATTATTTTATTATTATTTTTTTTAATTTGGAGAAAGAGGGATAGAATTTTATTTTTCCATTCTGATTTTTTCCAGATCTTCTAAAGAAAATTATTTTGACGTTAGTTTTCATGTCCCTCTTCTTCTTCTTCTTCAAAAACATGGGAAGTTTATTCTTTAGAATTATAATAAGGCAATAAACTAGCTCACTAGCTCTGAGAATTAGAAGAATTCATCCATAAATCACCAAGTATTTATTTATTTGTTTTTCTTTTTTAAAATGGTTTTTGATTAGAGCTGTATATTGGTATAGAAACAGCTTGATTCATTGTAGGAAATATTTAAATTGAAGTAGGTTCAGAGATCAATTAAGATATTTTCCTTTTTTTCTCTCTACTATCAAGAGGGCTGCTATGAAAGGAATCTCTTTTTTTTACAAATTCTAAAGAATTACTTTCTAATTTTTCCCAAAAGTTTTCAAATTAATAATTTAGAATATATTTTGACACATCGTTTGAATCAATTTATATCTAAGAGTATGTGTATTTAGTAAAAAGAATCAAATCTTAATACTATTTATTTTAATTCTAGCTTTCTTTTCTATTTTTTTTGCTTCTCTTAATTTTAAATATTCCATATATATTATAATATGAATTCTTTTCATTCTCGATCTCCAAATCCAGGTCTATAACATCTTTTATATTTATGTCTTGAAGTTATCCTTTTATTTTTAAAAAAAAATTTTAAAATGAGACTAAAAAGTATTTTTATATTTTCGTTCAGCTTCATCAAACTGAAAGGGTGATACTTGGTCTTAAGCATTAAGACCTTAAAACAAAAATTATCCAATAAAGTATTTTGCATGAAAATTACTTAAAAAAATTGTTAATATCTGGACACATATTTAAAATATAAATTAGAATAAAAGGGTGGTGCTTGCTTGGTCTTTGGTATTAAAATCAAAACTAACCAATATGAAGAATTTTGAAAAAAAATTTTAATTCTGAGGAAGTCAAACCACATTTTTAAATAATATGTGAGAATTTAGTTAATAATTCAGAGGGGTTGTATGATTTGTGAACCAAAAAAGTTATCTGTGACTTTTTCTATATTCTGTCCTTTGTACTTTTTTATAAAATGTTTTGGTTTTTATTTAAGATTTTAATGAAAAAATGGATTGTATTTACATGTTAGCATAAAAGAAGAAATACAGTTTTTTTCGGTAAATTATTAAATATATTTACTGTGGATTTTACTCATTTGTTTAGGCATTAAAGTGCAGAGAGGTTTTCCGATTGCAAATTTAACTTGCATTTCAAATATTTTTGAAAAATGTTGTGATACTTTCAAGATTTAATTTTCTTTATCAGAAAGAGACACATATATGGAACAGCTATTTTATGAAAATACATCTATATTTTGACTATTAAAGGTAATAGCTTCTTTTCTTTTTCCAAGCAATTTCTTTTATAAATTCAAGTCTTCTTAACTGAAAAAATTAATTTAAGAATTAAAAATATTGGAATAAAATTAGAGTTCTTCGCTTGCAGGATTTTAGTTGATTAATTTTTTTTGCTAAATAGCTAGTTCTTGGATGTAAGTTAAATTATTTTTAGATTTTTCCTCTAGCTCTCTTAAATGGAGGTAACCAGAGCATAGGTAATCAATATACTCTTTCTATCTTAACAAATGATTTGATAATTTGACTTTGAACTCTGAAAAATTTTCATCAAATTAGATAGGAAGTAAAATAGGGAGAGGCTTGTAGTTGGAAGTAAAACTAGTTTAGTTTATTGTTTTTCTGAAGAGGATTGTATTTAGTTTATTTTAAACTCTCCATTATAACAAATTGAAAAAGAATAATTTGTATGATTTATTTTACTAGTTTATTTCTTGTATAATAGAGTAAAGTAAGCTTAAAGTTTTGGGTGGGTAAAGCTATTCAATTACAAGAAATTATATATAACATTTTTAAATATATTTTTTTGCTATTTCATAAAAACTTTCATGTTTAAATTGGTAAATTTAACTAAATAAGAAATCAGGATATTTCAAAAATATAAAATTTTATTAATACAACGAATTGATTCTTAAGGCAAAGTTTTTTATTTCAAATGGTATAAATATTAATTTCACATTAACATTCAATTTATTTTAAGCTAATAAATAGTTGTTATTTACTTTTATATTATAATTATCAATTTTACCTGAAATAAAAATTTAAATGCATTAATAATATTAAATCTTTATTGGTCTTGTTTGATTGATTGTAAAATAAAGTATGTGGGTGTGTGTTTGGTTTAGTATATGGTAAAATGTATTCATATTAAGTAATAATAATTTTTTTGATGTGAGGTATTATTGAGTCTAATAATTTAAAATTTAATTACTTTTAAGAAGTAGAACTAACTAGCTAACTAATTAACTTATTTTCTATTAATATATTTTTTTTGATCTATTTTTAAAAGCAAATAGTTATTAAAAATTTTAAGAGAAAACTGTAATTTTGACAAGCGAATATTAATTTATTAGGTTTATATTTGATAGAAAGATTTCATCAATTGAATAACAAATATATTTGACTATTTATATTAAGTCTTTGCTTTTTTTAATTTATTTGCATCGAAAATAAATATAAATTATGCAGAAGCTAACAAATAAATCTTCATTGACTAAGACTTTAGGTATTTCATTATTTAAGACCAATTTAATAGTGATCTCCCAATATTAGATTTTCAAATACATTATTTATATGTTAAATGCCTATTAATTCATACATTTATGAATAAACTCAGAAACGAAAACCCTATTGAGAAAAACTTAAAAAAGGAAGAAGAAAAGTATTTTATTTTGAATCATTTATACAAAAATATTATTTAGTCATTAAAAGAAAATAAATAATTTTAGTTTTGAATAAATATTAAGTTACATATTAATTGAAGAATGTGTGGGTCTAAAATTATTTTGCAAACTTGAAAACATTATGTTAAAATAAAATGTTTAATTTGATAATAATAAAAAAATAAGATTATTTTATAAAAAAGCTACTTCATTAAAATTATTAATTAGTATCTAACATCATAATATTCAGTTTAATTATGAATTTTGATAATACAAATCTGTCTTCATTTTAATTAAAATTTATTTGGATATTTTTTTAAATCAAATAAATGGAAATTTTCATAAATATTTATTTTTTGTAGGTTTTTTATGAATTTCTGTTTTAAACTGAAAACAAATTTTGAGTGCTTTTTTAATATTAACTATTGTTATTTATTCAATTAAAGTTACTCTTTTTTATTAATTTTATTTAAAAACACAATTTGGTTTTTGATAAAGTCTGATTTAAGTATTCTACTGTATTTATATTGACAGTTTTTCATTTTAAATATAATAATAGATAATTTAAAATAGATTTTTATATTTATTCAGGGACAGCTATTATTCATGTAAAATGTGGCTACAAGAATAGTTTGACAATATTTTCTGATTGTATTAATATCAAAAATCAGAAACTTAATTTGTGGATGTAAGATAATTAATTAGAAATAAAAAAAGTTACCATCAAAAAGAAATGAGTTTTTAGTATTCCTAATTTAATGAATAAAATGCCTTGAATGACCAAGGTTATTAGTAACAATAACAATCTTAGGCATCTATTTAACTGCAACAGTTTGGAAATAATCCATAAAATGCATATTAATAGGTAGATAGTTAGGATCATATCTAAGGAGAACCCATAGTAAATTATCCCTATTAAGGATAATAAGTAGTCAACTATCCAAATGCTCATTTGTAGATTCCTTAGAATACGATTCTAGTTCCTATTTAAAATCCTCTGCAAAGGCTAGCAGACTGTTAAGGAATTTTTATACAATAAAAACTCGAATTACTTACTGTGTTAACAGGATTTTAACAAGAAAATGTCTATAAAGTTTTTTAGGCTGATGAAAATGGGCTATAAGTTGGTACCTCTCCTATGTTTTTATGTAAAGAAAATAGTGAGTGTATCTAGCGTTTATTCTTGAAAGGTGATATGAGGGTATTTAATATGAGTGTTACAAATGAAACTGGGGCTGCTATGAGCGGATAAACAGTATCTACCCCCTTTTTGGCTCTTGAGAGACCTTTTAAATGCACATTTTTTGGCTATAATCGTCCAGTGCTATCAGTTTATTATATTGAAAATGGATCTAAAGTTCTTTATGGCTATATAAGAAATCCATTTTAATGCTGTGAACTTGATTGTGATATCTTTGATGCTAATGACTAATTAAAGTATGTCATTAAAGGTAAATGCTGTCAATTAGGGCTTATTTGTAGAGGACTTCCTTGCAATTCCTGCTAAGAATATGAATTTATAGTGCGAAATGCAAGTGGAGAAATACAGACAAGATTGTTAAAAAAATCACCTGGATTTCTAAAGTCTTATATAAGCAATTGTGATAACTTTTCTATGGGTTTCCCATTAGACTCTACCCCACAAGAAAAAGCGTTGTTGTTATCTGCTACTATATTTTTAGATTACATGTATTTTGAAAATAAAGAAACAAGAAATAACAAAGCTTAGAATTTACCAAAAATAATATTCTGAATAATTAAGAAAGACACTAAATTACTTTTTGATGGTTCTTTATTGATAAAAGTTTAAAGAAAATACAAATAGTTTATTAATTGAATAAATTTCTTCAAAATCATCACATTAAAATATGTAGCCCTTATTCATTCTGAATAGCTATATTCAAAAGGGAAAAAATTCTTTATTTTGCATGTCTTCAATTTTTATATTGAGCATTACTTATTTTGTAAAGAACAAACAATTTTTGCTTATCATTTGATATTAGACCAGTATTTATTGACCATCTTCAATGAATTTTTTGATTAATTAGTTACTGATTAGAGGTTAAATAACAAGAAACCCTAATAAAAGTAATGTAAAGACTATATGATACCATATTTACAATTAAAAACTACTAAAGCTGACCATTTATCTTGTCCTTCTCTTTTTTTTATTTAATTTAAAACTATTTATTCATTTTTAGAGGGCTTTCAATTTTATTTTAGCTTGGATTTAAGAGTCAAGTTGATTCTGTTAAAATTTCAACTTAATTCTAAATGTATGTATTATATTGAAATACCGCCCTTATCTGGCTTTGCTGTAAATTTAATTTTGGTAACCTCCTTAAGTACAATATTTTTTATTTTTCTTAGCATTAATTAAAAATGATTAATTTATCATGTGTTTTTTATTTTTTATTTATATTTTTTTTAATGGAATTTTAACCAATCTTTAGTTAAGAGTGAAATATCAAAGAAATTAATTTAGTTTGTAAAAAAGATCTATAATTGGCTATACTCCATATTATTAATAGCGATAATCAGTTAAATTCAATTTTTTTTAATTTCACAAAAATTTTGTTTGCAGAAGTCAAACTAATTTTTCATATTATTAATTAATTAATGTTGAATTTAATTTTGAAACAAATTTATTAAAAAAAAATAAATGTCGGTTTAAAATATAAAACTTTTTACAAATTTCACTGATGTATTTCAATTTCTTTTGAAATATCAATATATTTTAACTTTTTTTAAAAAAAAAGTTACTTAGCTCTAATTTAGCTTGCTACTAAAATCTAGATATAAATTTCATGTAAAATTAATTGTAGTTTAAAATAATTAAATCTATATTTTTATGTTTTTCTCGTTCAACATTTCTTGAATTAATATTTATTTTTATTATTTTTTAAAAGGTATAATACTAATGAAATAGATGCATAAAAATTATTCTCTGAATTAGCAAAATGCTTTAATCTCTAAACTTTGACTCTAAATCTTTAGTAAAATTAGTGTTTCAATATTAACTATGCAATTTTGTAATTCATAAAAATGATTTTAATTTATGAGCTTTGATTGACTAATTTGGGTTGATTTACTAGATTAAACTACCTTATTTATTAATTCATTTTTATTGCTTTTTTCGTATTTAATTCAAATTTTTATATTTTACTCTTTCCTTTTAATATTTCTTCACACAATATTTATTTTTATAATTTTGTAAAAGTGGCAATAATATTGGCGAAATGGGTGTGTAAAAATTAGGATCTGAGTTAGTAAAGTGCACTAATCTCTAAACTTTGACTCTAGAACTTGGGTAAAAATATTGTTTCAAAGAGTTTTGGAGTGAATAAAATTGATATTAATTTATAAGTTACTGACAAGTTGACTGACTAATTTAGGTGTGTTGTCTTGATATTTTTTTGGCTTGCTCATTTATTTATTGTTTTCATATTTAATTCATTTTTCTCTTTCTTTTCTATTTTATTTTGATACTTTTTTAAAAGATGCAATTATATTGGTGAAATGGGAGCATAAAAATTAGGATTTGAGTTAGCAAAATGCTCTAACCTCTACACTTTGGGTCTTTACCTATCGTAAAAATAATTTTTCAATATAATTAGAATTTGAGAATCTATTAAAAAGATTTTAATTTATGAGCTGCTAACTGACTACTTTGGGTTAGTTGGCTCACTTATTAGCTTTCCATAAATCTTTATTTGTTGTTTTCACTTTTAACTAAAATTTATATTATTTTCTCATTTTTAAAAATATTTTTTTAATCTATATTTATTTAAAATTTTTTTTTAAGTTGTAATCGAATTGGTAAAATGGGACTATAATAATTAGGATTCGAGTTAGCGAAATGCCCTAATCTCTAAACTTTGACTTTAAATCTTATGTAAAAATAATTTTTCAATATTAATTATGCATTTCAAAATGAATAAAAAGGATTTTAATTTGCTACTGACTGACTAACTTACTAATTTGGGTTTGATATTTATTTATTTGCTAGCTAATTCATAAATTTTATATTTTTATTTTCATATTTAATTAAAATTTTTTTTTCTCTCTTTTCTTTTTATATTTCTTTGTACCATATTTATTTTTTTCATTTTTAAAAGGTTGAATAATATTATCAAAATGACTATTTATAAATTAGGATATGAGTTAGCAAAATGCTCTAAGCTCTAAAATTTGACTCTAGAAATTTGGTAAAATAGTGTTTCAAAATTAATTATGCATTTTAGAATGAATTAAAAGGATTTTAATTTATGAGTTAGTTATTGACTAGCTTATTAATTTGTATTGGTTAATTAGATATTTTTTTAGCTCACTTAGTTTTTCTCTTTCTTTTTAATGTTTCTTTATTCTATTTTAATTATTTTTAAAAGGTTGAATCATATTACTTAATAATTCACAATTTAAGGATTATAATCAGAATTTACAAAGGCAAAAAGACTAGTCACTATTAAATTAAATTGATTACTTTTAATGAAATGGCATATTTGATTTATTTTTCAATGATCTTTTGATCAATTTAATTATAAAGCTAAAAATAAATAATTTTCCTTTAATATTAAAACTTATTTATCTTAAATTCTTTTTATTTAAATTAAACAAATTGATTTATTACTTTTAAAAATTAAAATTAACCTTTTACTTAAGAATATACAGATATTTAATTTATAGTAGCTTGTTACCTAAGAATTTTAATCAAAATATTAAAAACTCAAGTGTGATAATTATTAATTATTATCACGGTGTCTAAATAATTTAATATGATACATGGTGTCATATTATTAACAATTATCGGAATTTTCTACAATTAATAAATAATGATTGTTCTTTAAAAAGTATTATTAAAAAATATATTTCTTTTATAAAATTAATTTATTTTTTTATTTTTTAAGATGACAAATTCATTTTTTTCAATTAGTCTATTTTGGGAAAGAATGATAAAAGAAAGCTTTTGTTGAATTAAATTTGATTAATTTCTTTTTTTAATTAAAGAATGTTAAATGAATTAAATTTGCATTAGACTTAAGCAGTAAATTATCCTTAATATTTTTTTAAAAATTGAATGTTAGATCAAACCATAAACAAAAAGTTGAAATACTATATTTTACTATTTTACAATTAAGAATATTTTCGCATTTAAATACATTTGCCAAGAAAAAAAAAATATCTATATAAATTTAATAGGCAAATACAAAAAGAAAGTTTGAGTTTTAGTTATATTTGAATTTATTTATTTCATTCATTTTTGTTCAACAAGGATATACAATTACATTTTTAATTTCAGAGAATCCGTTATTCATTGTAGTATATTGCTCTGCTAAATGACTTAAGCAATTAGTTTTTAGCTAATCCAAAATAGGTCCTGTATCACCTATTTTAGTAAAGGTAATACTAAATTACAAAGGCTAATAGCAGGTATTTTGGACCCACACAGAGTACTTCAGAAAAGGTCTTGTGCCAGTTACTTTAGTAAAAGATCTCAAGCAGTCTTTTTAGTCTGTTATCTCACCTTCTAAGTAAGTAGATTCACTATTGCTTGTATACATAACAAAATAAGTAGCAGATATCAGCAAAGCTACAGTAAATAATATGTAAATGTTTACCTATTTCATATTTTTATTTCTGTAAGATTTTATTTTCTTTATTGAATTATTGATTATATTTTTATTTGCTCAATTATGCAAAATAAGGTATTTAATAATTGTTGAATGATTAATAAAAGATTATTTATAGTAAGCTGAGAAATAATACATAAGAAATTTTTATACAATTAAACAACATTTCTTGATAAAATCAATTTAAAATTTTAATTTTAATTCTCCCATTGAAGTAAAAATCTTAAAAAAATTATTTTTTTTCATTAAAAAATCTAATTATATTCTAACATAAATATGATAAAAGAAGGATATTTCTAAATTTCTTATGTTATAGTCTAATTCTTTTATTAACTTTTATTAATTAATTCTAATTTTAATAATCAAGCTATAAAAAAAGGTTTATTTTTGTAACTTAAGTATTCTTATTGTAAAGAAAAACTGTTAATCATCTTTATAATTAGTTTTCCCTATTTGGGTATTTGGGGATAGATTATGGTAAAAAAAACAAAATCATTAGATGGGATAAGTTTATCAAAGCTTTTGTTTGATCTTTCCACAAAAATTAAAAAATTTTAGTCAAGTAGAAAAAAATGATTTTTCAAACATAATAAAATTAAAATGATTCTATCTTTCAAAATTTTTATTTTTTAATTATTTATTTATGTAGATTTTTCTTAAATTAATTATTTATTATCCGAGTCCAACAAAATTATTAATTTTTTTTTGCTCTTTTTATTAGACTGATTGCTAATACTGTAAAGATAAGCTATTCATGCTTAGAATAAATCACAAATTTTTAAAATCTGAAAAATTAAAATGAACAAAGAAAAGCTAGGTTTTAAAAATTCTATTAATTTAAAAATCAGGAATAATTTGTGCTAAAATTTTTTCTCACTAACTTTTTATTTTATGACCAATCAAAATATTTCAAACAAAATCTATCAAAAAAAGTCTAAAATAAAAATTAAATTTTATTTAATGATAAAAAAAACATAGATTTTTTTATTAAGTACTGAAGCTAAATTAACAAATTTTTTCATTTATTTTTGATAAAAAGTCAAGAAAAAAATAGAAATTTCATTTCATTCAAAAAATTTAATAGATTTATTTCACAAAGAAAAACAAAAACCAAACTGATTCTTCATCTTTTGATCTACAAAATTCTTTGATTAATTTTATTTTTATTCAATTTTTAACAAGAAGTATTTAAAAATCTTCATAATTAAAGACTATTTTTTTATTATCTAATTGAGTTAAATGTTTTTAAAAAACCTTTCTGTTGTTTTAGTAAAGAAGATAATTGAGGTTGCATAAACTTAGTAATCATTCGAATGCAAAATTAATTCATACTTTATTCTAAAGTTTCTCCTAATTGATAAGGAGAGGAAGTGACGTAGTTAGCTGATTCTTCAGTTTCTAATTTGAGAATGGGAATTTTATGGTACTAGTTTTTTTTGCGTAATCATTAAAAAGAAGACTTAAAAAATGATGAAAATAAGATTTTACAAATTTTTTTGTTTATTTCTCATTTAAAATTAAGTAATCTAATTTTTGCCAGAAATCATTAGATATTTTTTGTGTAATTGTACTTTAATTTATTTGAGAAAGTTAATCAAATATTTTTTTATAATTATTAATTAATTTTTTGTTATTGTAGTTAATATAAATTTATTTGAGAAAGTTAATCAAATTTTTTTTTATAATAATTATTAATTCAAAAAGAATAAAAAATTAAGAAAATTAAAAACAATAAAATGATAATAGGATAGGAAACAAAACAATTTAAGGATCTCTATGATGTACTCTAAATTTTTTAAAGTTGAATGTAAATTTTAACTTTTATTTAATAAAAGTTACTTAGCTCTAATTTATCTTCACATTTAAATCTAGATGTGAATTTGAGGTAATTTTATTCATTATCCTTTAAAATAAGCTAGTACCTACCTAAGAGTTGACTCTTAAACTAAGATAAAAACTTTTTTAATGCTAATTAAATTAGTAAACACGATTTAATTTATGAGTGACAAACTAACTCATTTATTTGGGTTAGTTTTCTTCATATTTTTCGCTTGCTGGCTCATTAATGAATTTTTATTTGTTGTTTCCTAATTTAATTCTATTCTATTCTTTCAATTTTTCTTAATTCAATATTCAATACTCATTAAAATTTTTTAAAGTTGGAGTTACCTTGGCGGAATGGGAGCATAAGAATTAGGATCTGGTATAGCTCAATGCTCTAATCTCTAAACTTTAACTCTTAAGTTAGAGTAAAAATAGTTTGTCAGTATTGTTAATGTATTTTTGAATAAATAGAGATTTTAATCTATGAGCAATTGATTGACTAATTTATTTGGATTACTTCATAATTTGTTGTCTCATAAATTAATTTTTATTAGTCAAATTTAATTAAAATTTATCTTTTTCTCAATATTTTATTATTTAAATATTTTATATTTTTCTATATCTTGAATAGAAGTTGTAAAATTAATGATGAGGCTGTTTAAGAATTACTAGCTGGCTTAGTAAAATTATCTAATCTCCAAACTTTGACTCTTGACCTAGAGTAAAAACAGTTTCAATATTAATTTTGAATTTTTGAGTAAATAAAGACTTTAGTTTAAAAGCAGCTGACTGACTATTTTATTTAGGCCGAATTAATATTTAGCTCATTGATTGATTTTTATTTTTTGTTTTCAAATTTAATTTATATTTGAATCTTTTAATCAACTTTCAAAATTTTATATTTTTTAAAAGAAGCAATAAAATTGGCCAAGTGGGCACATAAGAATTAGGATCTATTTTAGCAAAATGTTCCAATCTCAAAACTTTAACTCTTAAACTAGGGTAAAATAGTTCTTACAATATTTAATATTGTTAACATTGTTAAAATGTTCAAAGCTAAAATAAAATTGATGATAAGGCAGCTTAAGGATTAGGATCTGGCTTAGCACAATGCTCTAATCTCTAAACTTTAACTCTTTCTCTTGAGTAAAAATATCTTTTATGCACTTTGAATTAGACTTAAATTTATGAGGAATTGACCAACTAATCGGGCCAAATTTCTTAATATTTTTTGGCAATTCATTAAATTCACATTTTTATCTTTTCTCAAATTTTCTATATTTATATTTTTCTAATTTTTTAAAGTAACAATAAAATTGGTGATTTGGGAGCTTAAGCATTAGGGTCTGGTTTAGCAGAATGTCCTAATCTTTTAATTTTGGATCTTAAACTCTTGTAAAATTAATTTTCTGCATTTTTGAATATGAGTAACTAACAGACTGACTTATTTTGGTTACTATTCTAAATAATTGTTTGGCTCATTCATTAACATTTCTTAATTGTTTTACAATTTAATTCAAATTTTTATTTTTTTCTTCTTTCAATATAATATTTTTTTACTGATTATTTTTATGATAATTAAAAAGTATCAACGAAATTGGTAATACAGGGGCCTAAGAATTAGGATTTGGTTTATAAAAATGCCCTAAACTCAATACTTTGACTGTTTACATCTCGTAAATATAGTTTTTTAATATTTATTATTCATTTTTGAATAAATTTGTGTATGATTGGCTAATAAATTTCAAAATTTTACAAGATATTTCCTTGGATAATTCATTCATTTGTATTTTAATTCAACTTTTATTCATTCAATATTTCTTTATTTAATAATTTATACTTTTATAATTATTTAAAAGTTCTAATCGATTTTCTAAAATGGAGAAAAAAAGATTGAAATCAAAGCTTTACTAAACAAAATCATTGATTCATTTTTTAAATTTTGTTTGAAATGTCTTTTTCGTATGATGAGATGGCTGGTATACATTAGTGATTTTTTAAATTGTTCCAGAAATATTTCTATTGAATTAAAACTTGTTTTTTTTTGAAAGCTAGGAATTACTTTAGCATGATTATAAAGTTAAAAATTAACAAATCATAATAATGTCTTAAAATTTATTATTTGTTTATTTGTTTACCCTTTTTAATAATATTTCAATAAATTTTTATTAATTTAATTTTGGTTTCATTGATTGATTTGATTTATAAATATTTTTTTTAATCTACAAAACTTAGTTTAAAGTTTCTTCATTAAAAAAAATTAATTTTAACTTTTTAAATTAAACTTAGTTTATTAATGTACTAAAGGGGAAATTTTTTTTTCATTTGAATTTAAGATCATTTATTATAGTCAAATCAAAATGTTTTTTAAGAAAAGATTACATTATTTTACATAAAAATATAATTTTATAATTATTAGGATTTTATAAATATTATATCATACAAATGGGTACTAAGTATTCAGTAGAAGTAAAAGAAGTTATAATTGAAGCTGCTGAGATAAATACAAAATTGACCTTGATATAAGCTGCATACTCTAATTCAATAAACCCAGTCAGTGCTGAGCACGAAAAACAATTTTTTATTTTTTTTTTGATTACTTTAGATAATGATGTATCAAATATATGTAGAAATACGGGAACGAGCTCAAAATTCCAAAGTCCAAACAGCCCTCAACATTTTCTCGACAAGAGCTTAGTATCTTTTACTACAAAAATAAAAATATATTTATATTTCAAAAGTAATTGAGGTATATCAGATAGGTTTGTCATAAATTTGATTTTTGATTATCTCTATTTAAAATTTAGATAATAGTCAAATAAAAATTTTTAATTGTCAAATAAGATTTATAAAATTATATATTTAAATAAGAATTATTGTTTAAAATTTTGATTTCTTTCTTATATCTAAATATAAATTCAAAAAGTAGAAAGAAAAGGATGACCATTATCAACCTAATACTTAATTTCCAAACTTCTTCTTATATGCTAACTCTTACACTGTTACCTAAATAGATGAAATAATTAAGAGAATTAATGAATAAAGCTGTGGAAAGAATGATAAAAGTACCAAGTTATTTCAAATTTTATTATTATGTATTTTTACTTTTTGTTTAATGAGCAAAATGTGCAATAAAATAAATGGCTATAAATGTGAACTTTTTTTAACATTGCAAATTTTAACAAAAAATTATGCTTTTTCTAAAGAATCTTATGTTTATTTATCTCTAATAAATTTTATTCTGCTAAATAAATACAAAAACTAATTGAACAATAAATAATAAAAAGTATGTTTTAATAATGAATGAAATATTTAAACAATAAACTCAAATAATTAATTGAATAATTAAATTAAAATTTTAAAACTAAAAATTCATTAACAATAATTTGTTTATTAATCAAAAACTAACAAACAAAATAAATCTTGTTTAAAATTTTTATTTTTTCAAAGACATGTTTTAACTTTTTTAAAAAATTAGTTTAACTTTTACTATGATTTTGATGAAATGTATCAAAATCTAAAACAAAAGATGGTAAGACTACAATATTTATTTAAAATTAATACTGTTTAGTATGTATTTATCAATGTTTAATTAATTAACTAGTTAAGATTCATAATACTTAAGAAAGCCAGTATTTATCAACTTAGATATCGAAATAATATTGCAGGAGTAGTTATAGTCTTATTAGAATTATTTTGAATTGATCCATATCAATTAATAGGTAGCTATTATTCTAACTATCATTAAATTGAATATTAAAGATATTATTATTTTAACATTAACATTTTTTAGATCACTTATTCATCAGTATATTACTTTGTACAAACAATTTTTATTAATTTGTTAAAAAAAATCAATATTTTTAGAAAGACACAAATCATCAAAATGCATTTCTAATATTAGCCAATTAGAGAACAAAACTCTTAGAATAACTAAAGTTATTATCAGCAGCAAGGATAGCAAGCATAGGTTTAAATGTAATAATTTGGAAACTATCCTTATAATAGTAGTTAATAGCTAATGAATCAGTATAATCCCTAGAGAGAGCCTATTAATCCCATGTATGGACATAATATTAATAATCATGCATAATAAGATTAACTTTTGACAAATTATCCTTTGTAAGCTCAGCCAATAATTGGTTTTCCTGCTTAAGGTGTTAATTATCCTTAAGATGGAAATTAGTCATTTAATAATCCAAATATGAACATTAATTATCGCTAAAATACTGGATTTATTCCTATCAGAAACCCATTATTAATATTAGCATAATGTCAAGGAATATACATCAAATAGAAATTAGAAAAACTCTAAGTTTTAACTGGTTGGTAGTGTGAAAACTCATATAAAGTATTTTAAGCAGATGCAAATGGAACTCAAACTGGCAATTTACCTTTATTTAAATGTAAAGAAAAGAGCTAATTGTTACAAAGATTTTTCATGAACGGAGATTCAAGAGCGTTTAACATGGATATAACATTCGAAGATAGTATATTGAACACAGGCTAAGCTATTTCTACTCCTTTTTTAGCATTAGAGAGACCTTTTAAATTCACATTTTTCTCTTATAATCGTCCAAAACTTAATGTAAGCTACATAGATAATGGATCAAAAATCATTTTTGGTTTCATAAAAAATCCATTTTAGTGCTGCGAGTTGGGTTGTGAAGTATATGATGCTGACAGTTAATTAATATATGTAATAAAAGGTAGTTGCTGTTAGCTTGGGTATATTTGTAAAGGACTTCCTTGTAATGCTTGCTAAGAATATGAATTTATAGTTAGAAATACAAGAGGTGAAATAGTTTCTAGATTATTGAAAAAATCTGCTGGGTTTATTAAATCAGCTTTAAGTGATTGTGATGATTTTTGTATTGGATTTCCAGAAAATTGTTCACCTTAACAAAAAGCACTTTTAATGTCTGCTGCTGTATTTTTAGATTATATGTATTTTGAAAATAAAAAAAATTCTAAAAATGACTGAAAATAATTAGATATGTAAATATAAATAAATACAAATTAAAAACTTTAAAGTTTTTATCATAAATTTATTCTACTATTTCAAAATATTTTTGGTTCATCAAAAAGATCTTTAATAATATGTTGTAGGTAGGCAAATCATTACAAAAAATATTTGTTATTTTTTGTAATATTTATTTTTAAAAATATCTTTTATTAAGGTTTAACACATTTTTTGGTTAAATTTTTTAGAATAATTAAAATAATTATTTGTGAATTTAGAAAAATACATACATAATCTTCACAATTTAAAAAAAGAAAAGTAAAACAGTAAAAAAAATAAATAAATAAATAAAATATACCTCCAAAGACTTTTAAATGGCTTTATACCAAATAAAGCTTTAAGCTAAAGGAACCAAGATAAATAGACATCAGATAATGTGCAAGAAGAAATAGACTCCTAAATCCTAGTGAAAGGGATCTAAAACTAATCTCACTCTCCTACTTCTTTAAATAAATGGCACATCCTCAAAGTCTTCAAGAAAATCTCTCTGCTCAAAATTTAGCTACAAAGGTACCTTCTACAATCTAAGCTATGAGGTCTTTATAGAAGGATATTCAACAGTTCAATTCCTGGTAACAATGAATACTAATTTTTATGATTAGTACCAAAATATGCTTCTTAATGACTAAAGAAGTGACACAACTTTTATTTATTAAAAAAAGGCAAATAAGATTAAATCTCATCTGGTGTGAATAATAAAATATACAACAAAAACAAAATCAACATAACCAGAATAATAATTAAAGAATTAATTACCATATCGAAGTTAAATAAGTTGGAATCTAACTATGGCGTGAAATGGTAAGAGATGAAATCCCAGAGATGCCCTCAAAATCTTAAATAGATAAATAAATTATTTAAAAAGAAGTAGCCCTTCAAACCCTTAAAGCTGTCTCCCAAATAAACCTTTCCATAAATAAAAAAATTTCTTCCCACAACAAAAAATAATTTAAAAAAAGAAGCATCAGAGCAAGAAGCTAATAAACTCAAACAATTTAAAGTTAAAGATATAAATTACCCAAAATAAGTCATCAGATTTGAGTCTTTGTAGCATAATTTATTCTCTTGATTTACATAACCTTTGATTTATTCTTTCTAAAATTTAAATTTGTGATATTTTTTTGAAAACTCTGAAAAACTAATGGAATTTCATTTTTTTATTAATTAATAACATTTTTCCTGATCCCCTAAACCTTAAAATACTCTGATTAAATTTGCAAATATTTAAAAAATAATACTTTTTATTTTAACAAGTAAATGTATTAAATAAAGATTTAAATAATGTATGAATTTAAGAGTAACAAGAATGTATTATTTTGAATTTAATAATATTCCACAAATTCATTTAGCAAAATTTAAACTAACTAAACCTCTAATTTTTTTTTATTTTCTTGGTTGTGTTAGATAAAAGTATTCAATCATATCTGATTCAAATATATTTCTATTAATTAAAAAAATTTTGTAAAGATAAAATATTTAAGTGAGAAAAAAATAAAAGTTTTAAATGAAATTTATGTTTTTAAATCAAGAAGAAAATTAATTAATTTCAAAAGTATTAAATTTAACTTTAGTTAAATTAAAAATCTTTCTCAAACTAGATTTTACTAAAACTAAATTTTAAATTTATACTTTGAAGTTGACTGTCAAAAATATGAGATAATGGCACATAGAGATACAATAGCATATTTGTGTAGCTCCTTTAATTCCAGTTTTATTTAGGCTATTTAAATAGTTAAAATTTTAATTAAATTGATTTGGAATAAAAAAGAAATAAATTCAAATTGATTTTTTAATTTATGATTTAATCTATTGATAAGAAAATAATTTAAATAAAAATACTATCTTTAAGATATGTCAAAAACCAAACTTTAGAGATTAGAAAATTTTGCTAATGCAGATCCTATTTCTAAAGCACCTTTTTAACCAATTTCATCTTTCCTTTTAAAATTTTTGAAAAATATAAATTTTATCAATAAAAAAATTTCATGAGAAAAAACAAAAATTTTATTCAATCTTTAAGCAATAAAAAAATCCAAAAAGAAAAATATTAAGAAATCAATAAGTCAGAAACAAAAAATTAATTTTTAAAAACTAAAAAAATAATTTTTATTACTTTAGGACAATAAATTTTTCAGATGAGAAAGCTTGGTTAGAGTAGAAATTAATTTTTATGCAATTTTGTTTTCTCTTTCAAAATAAAAAATAATCAATTAAAATAGGATACAGATTATTAATATTAAAAATTAATAAGTAAATTTCGTTCCTTACAATTAAAACTAAATAAATTCTAAGATTATCATTTAATGAATTATTTTTTATGTGAGATTAATATTTAAATTCTTGAGATTAGAGCAATTGGCTAAACCTGACCCCAGTTCTAATGCTCCATGACATCAATTCTTGTATTCCTTTTTCACCAATTTTACTTCCACTTTTTTAATTTTAGAAATCCATAGCAAAAATAAGAAATCATTGAATGAAAAAAAAGAGAGAATTTTTTATTGAATAAATCTAAGTGTTTTAATAAATTTTCAAATCAGTTCATAAATAAAAGCTTTAAAAAATTAAACACTCTATCTTAATATTATTTAGAACAATATTTACTTTAAATGAAGAGTTAAAGTTAAAAGCTAAGAGCATTTGGCCAAGCTAGATGTTAATTCTTACACAGTTGTTTCTTCGATATTATTATATCTTGTTAATAATTTAAAAAAACGAATGAAATAATATCAAAGTAAAAACAAAAAAAATAAATTATTTTAGAAAAATAATTTAAAAGTAATTTGCAAAATTGATAAAAAAATTGAAAAATCGGTCATAATAATTAAATCATTAATTAATATATTATATATTTTTTTACTTAAGATTAAGACTTAAATCTCACAGGTTAGAACATTTTTCTATAAGTAAACCTGATAATACGACTACAAAACTTCCATAATTTGAAAAGCTTTCAGATAATTATTAAAAAAATATATAATTATTTCTTTTATTCAATACTATTTTTACTCTAGACTTAAAAAGTGCACATTTTCATTAAAATACCTAAAATCGATTTCAATGCTTTGATTTATATTTTTAATTCTAAAATTTTTTTTATTAAATTTTAATTGTCTTATCTCAAAAATTAATAAATATGATTAAAAAAATTATTAAATCAACAAAATAAATGAATGGTAAAAATATTTAACATGGTAAAATTAATTCTTTTGAAATATTTTTATATTAGCAAATAAATTGAGAATGTTAAGAATTACTTTTTACAGGAGATCTAGATTCATAGTTTCAAGATTAGGGGATTGTTAATAATTTAAATTAATACTTATTGATAAATTAAAAATCTTTATAAAAATAGAAATTTTACCCATAATAAATGTTCAGAATTTAGAGATTAGTTAATTCGAATAATGAAGAGACTAATTCTTGAATGCATTTATCATCAATATTATTGAATTTTTTTAGGTATTGTTAAAATAAATGATTTATGAAGAAATAAAAAATTATTTAATAAACTAATAAATAAATCATTAAAAAGCAAAATATCGAGATATTTAAATCATATAAATCTAAAATAAATATGTTAAACTATCAATTCTGTCACACTAACTTGTTATTTTTATATGATTGAACTATTCTAAATTTTTATTTTTAAAGAAAGTTAGTATTTTTTCTTTACAAAATTTACTCACTACCTTTAATTATTTTCAATACATTTATTTAAGGAAAAAAAATTACAGAAAATTCAATAGGGTCAACTAAATTTAATGAAAATATCCTCAATTATTTAATTAAAATGTTTGTTTTTTTTTGAAATAATATGCTTTTAATTGAACTTTAACAAATATTACAGAATTAATGAATACCCATATAAATCAAAAATTATTTTTAAAAAAGTTGTTTTTAATAGTGTTCAAAAGTCAAAGTTTTGAGATTTTGGCATTTAGATAAAGAAGATGACAAATCTTAGGCTGATTTTTCTCCAATTTCATTTCCACTTTAAAAATATTTGCCATAAAAAATATTTTAAAACTATTAAATGACATTCAATTTGTTAAATATAAAATAAGTTGAATTATGTCTATAAATTCATTATTTATTCTTATTTTAGTTTATTAGTAAGGTGAGAAAAAACTTATTACACTAGGTAAAGATTCAAAGTTTCAAGTTTAGAGCATTTGGCTATTACAAAGGCCAAATCCGAAGCACCCTTTTCTCCAATTTTATTTGACCTTAAATAAATAAAAACATTCATTAAAAACAATTCTTTTGATAAAATATATTAAAATTAATTTTTAATTTTGGATAATAAATGAGTTAAATATCTTTTAAAAGAAAATTTATTAATGCAATAAGCTTTATTTATTTGAAATATATAAAAACTATTATTACCAAAGTTTGAGGTGTAAATTTAAGATATGAGAACATTTTTCTAAATTAAGAGCTAATTCTTCAGCTCCTTTAGTTCCCCTTTTTATAAATTAAAAAATTATAGGTGGATAAAGATTATGATAATTTTTTTTATAAAAATAAGAGAAACTAAATCATTAAAGAACATATTAGATGAAATTAATTCAATTTCAATAAAACTAAATTAATTAACTAAATTGTTTATTTAATCAGAATCTAAAATAAAAAATTAATGTTAATATTAATGATTACTAGAGGTTAACAATCAAAGTTTATAGGAAAGAGCATGAAGCAAATACAGATGCTAATTCTTAGACTCTTTTTTCATGAATTTTATTATTTCTTTTACAAATTGATCCAATAAAGAAATAATGAATGTGATTTTTATTAAAAAAATAAAAGCTAAAAAAAAACCCAATTAAAAAGAGTTTTTTTATAAAAATTATTTTCTATTTAAATTCAATTTTTACTTAAAGCATAGATTCAATTCTATTAGACCAGAGCATTTCACTAATCCAAAACCCAAATCTTATGCTTCTTTATCACTAATTATATTTTCCCTTGAAACAATGATAGAAATTAACAAATGTTTGAATTAAATTTGAAAAATAAAATCTTTATCTAAAAGTCCAAATTATTTCATAGGTTAATAATCTTGTTGTTTATTAAATTTAAATTCAAATAATATTTTTACTTAAGTTTGAGGTTCAAAATTTATATATTAGAGCATTTAGCTAATGCACAAGCGAGTTCTTTTGTGCCTAATTTACCTATTTTATTGAAACTTTTAAAAAAAGAGGTTGAAAAATGCAAATTTGTCAAAGATATAAAAGATTAAAGAATGAGACAATAAAAAATTATAATCTAAAGTTTACAATAAAATAGATAAAAATATTCAATCAGCCCAGCTCACATTTTTAAAGATTTAAGTTAAATCTTTTTTAGAGAAAAATAATAATTGATTTAAAAAGAGGATTTTTACCTGAGATTAATAGACAAGTTTTAGAGATTAGGCAGTTTAGAAATAGCATAACTAAGTTCTTCCAAGCCATTTTTATGAATACGAGTCTCACTTTGAAAATTAAAGCAAGTTGAATAGAGATTCAGATTCAAAGTTTACAAATTGGAGCAGCTAGCTAACGAAGATGCCAATTCTAATGTGTCCATTTCGCATAGTTCATTTTCCCTTTTAAGAAAATAAGAAAGAAAAAAAATTTAGTGAGCAAATTTATAAATAAAATTTCTTAAAGATTCTATTTATTTATTGTAATATGTAATAGCTCAAAAAAATATTTGTATTTACCTTAGGTTAAGAATTAAATTTTAGAGATTTTAAAATTTCTTTAACATATTTGCCAATTTTTTTGTACCTTTTTAGCCTACTCTTCCATAACTTTTAAAAAAGAGGAATATTAGTTAAGAAAATAAACGAATCAAAAAAAAGATTAATTTGGAATTAAGTTTTTCTCCAAAGATATAAAATAGATTAGTGCAATATTCATTGAAAATATTTGAAATATTTGTTTCTTTAGTATAGAAACACAAAAAAAATAATATTTTTACCTTAAGTCAATATCCAAAGTAGAAAGATTAGAGTATTTGGTTAAAATAGATTCAAATTCTTCTATTCCTTGTTCTCCAATTAATTTATACTTTAAAAAATAATGAAGAAATAAAAAGAAAACAGTATTAATGAAAGTTAAAAAGTTGTTAATTATGATGGAAAAATAAAGAAATAAAAAACACATTTGAAAGCAAAAACATTTATTTTACCTTAAACGAATGTTGGAATTTAGTAATGACGATATTTCTAACTTTTTATTAAAATTAATTCATATTTAATGATTTATTTTAGTAAAATAATCTACATCGTTTAATTATTTATTTTATTCATAATTTTATTCTATCATTTATTTTACTTTCACAAACTTTTAAAGATATAAAATTCAATATTAATTATTTTATGGAATCAATTTAATTAATTTGTTAATCTTAAAACAATTCAAAGCATCAAAGAAGACATCAACTACAATTCTTAAAAAATTACAATAATTTATTTAAGATGATGATAATAATAATAGGTTAATTTTAATTTTTTGAGTAAAATGAAGATTATTTTGTAATTTTTTATTGGAAATCATATTAATTTTGTTCTAATCTAAATACAAATAATATAATAGAAAAGGAATATTGTTTGATAAATAGATTAACTTTTTTAAATTCAAAAACTAACCTTATTAAATTTTTTTGATGATTTTGATCATAAAATATTTTTATAAAATTAATAGGAAAATATTTCAAAATATGATTAAAATAAATAATTTACATCCACATCAGAAATGGCATAAAAGACAATTTTTTAGTTTGAAAAGGATATTAAATTATAAATAGTTCTTATATTGCATAATGATTGTAAGTTTTAAAATAAATAGTTAAATTAAATAATAATTGATAGTAATTTCAAGTGATAATAGATTTAAAAATGAAATATATTTTTGTAAAATAAAGAGAAAAGTAAAAAGGATATGTTTATTTTGAAATTTTTAGATAGACTTTATCTTAAAATATCTTTTCAGAAATATCTACAAAAAAAGCAGCGTATGTTTCTAAATTTGAAAAATGATAATTTAAATATGTGGAGATATCTTTTTTATTATTTCTTTTATACAAAAAAAAATCTTTTGTAAATTTTAATTAGGTTAAGGAGTAAATTAAAAGGTGACCAAGCCAAATAATTAAAATAAGTCAAAGATAATTTGACTCTATGCTCAAAATATTTAATAAATGGATTACATTTTATAGATTTTATTTTAAATTTAGAAATGAAGTTCTTTGCTTAATATTTTATGAGGTGGATGCATGAAAGGATACACTAATTGTCTCTTACTCTCTAATTTATATTTTTTAAATAATCTTAGATTTCAAATAGATTAAATAGATATAATAAATGATAAAAGAAATATTGGAGATTGATTTTAGCCCTAGGTTTAAGTTAAGGGTATGTATCAAATATTGTAATCTTTTTTTCAAAATCAATAGATTAGGAGAAGAGTCATTAGAAATAAATAATAAATAAGTGTTTTGAATGTGGCAAAAATAGACAAAATTAGACTCTCTTCTATTGAATAGCAAGCTATTTTGAATGAAATTTTATTTATTCAATGTATTTCTAATCAGATATTTGATCATAAAATAAGGTTTTGGTAAACAAAAGTAAATTCAATTAAAATTAGGAATGAGTGAGTGATCTATTGGGTGAATTATTACTAATAATTCAAAGTGTTTTACAATTATCCTTGCTTGTTAAATTGTATGCATAAAAGATCTTAAATAGTTTTGCTTACTAATTAAAGTTATTAAAAAAAAAAATTAATTATATATAAAGTTTATCTATATAAGTAGAGAGAACATATATATTATGGATAATAAGAAGATTTAGTAGGAAAATAACGTCAATTGCACAAGCGAGAATACCCTTTCTAGTCTAGTTAATGACTAGAACAAGGATAAAAAATTTTCTAATGAGGACTCTATTTTTCATGCTGATCAATCTGATTTAAACATTCGCTAAGTTAAATCTGTACGTGAAGACATTGCTTTGGATAGCTCCATAACTCCTGCTAATAAAAATGGCAATATAAAAAATAATAATCCCAATAAATAGAAGGAATATACAGGATATAATCCCTATTAATGGCCAGCAAGTATAGAAATAGCCAAAATTCATGAGAGAGCTACTTCTCTCGGGGAGGGAGAGTCATATTAAAATGAAAATGAAAGTTTTGACTAAACATAGTAAGAGCAAAGTTAAATACATGGAGATGCCTGTCCTTGCTGTGGGGGCAATCCTAATAAAAAGCCTTATAATTGGATTAAGACAAATCCTACAAAAACATTAAGTGAGAAATATGGCACAGCTGTTCCTCTTTTATTTGAATTGATTAAATATTATGGCATCAGCATATTTATTATCTTCTGTATTAATGGTGCTTTCAGCATTTACATTTATAAGACTTTGTGTGATGAATACCCAAAATAATGCTATAAGATGCTTGGTTTTTTGCCTATTTTAGGAGATGATACTATTAAGAATCACTTGTCAGAGGGTAAATTGTTGGCTTATAGATGGTTGAATTTCGCAAGTTATGTTATGATCTTGGTAAGTTAAATTCTTGTAGATCTCTTCTGTGATATTCGTGAAAAGAAACTGGAATAATTCACTTCTGTAAATGTTTTGAAGACAGCTAAGGCAAGAACCCTCTACATAACAGGTATACCAAAATATAAAACAGAAGACTAAGCCATGGATTTTATTGTACAAAAGACACTTGAACTAACAAAAGGAGAATTGAAACTGGAGATAGTAGACTTTTTCTTTGTACATGATTATTCTAAATTCCATGAACTATTTTAGAAGAGAACTCATCTCTACTTTTAGACTAAGCCTCTTCTACAGGTTTCAGATTAAAAGATTGTTGCTAAAGTTCAAAAACTCAGAACTGAAACAGAAAAAATAAATTAATAATTGCATGATGTTTCAAATGGGCATTTGGCTTTTAAAGGAAAGGCTTTTATCACCCTTCGTACTCATTCTCAAGCTCGTCAATTAAAGAATCTCTTCCCAAAAACTATCTGGCGCAAGGGTTATAGTGTATTCTTAAGTTTAATAAAAAAGCTTAGTTGCTTCTCAGACTGTGCCACAAGACGTTAAAATCAAATTGAAAAAATGTTAATGATGCAATGGGCCCCAGAAGCTAAAGAAATTAATTGGGAAAATCTAGGAATTAAGCACAGTGATAAAATGTAACTTTTGACACTCACCTTTGTACTTTCAATAATGGCTGCAATCTTCTGTGGAGTCAGTTTGACATTCCTCTCTAAAGCTATTCCAGGATTTTACATTCTGATATTTAACATCACCATTATGATCTTCTATGCTGTGTTTTTAGAATATCTCTCTGAAAAAAAGAAGGGAAAAACAAAAGGCTCAAAAGCTTACTTCTTATTAAGCAAGTAGGGCTTCTTTATTTTGATTTATTTCGTTCTTCTTCCTGTCCTCTATTACGCCTTTGCTGACTCAGATTCAACAGGATTAAGAACTTATTCTTTATTTATTTTCTTCCTTATTAATTCTGGTTTCTAATTTTTGGGAATTATTATTAATGGAAAATCAAGAGCTCATCGCTCATTTAAAAATAAAATTGACAAAAATCCAGAAATTGCTAACAAATTCTGTTAAAAAGAGCTCAATGAAAAAATGCAAAAACCTGAATTCGAACTTGAATAGCGTATGATCGGTGTTATGTAACTCTGGACATACTCCACAATTCACGCTTTCCTATGCACATATACACTTCTCATTGCTTTGGTGTTTTTAGGAATCATTTACTACAGCTGCAAGTATATGCTATTCAATTAATATAGTATCTATAATTACAAAACTTTGTCTCTTTAAAGAAAATTTTTAAGCACCTATTCTGTCTGCTTTTAATTTGCTGTGTTGTTTATTTTTTAGATTGCCAACCATACTTAGGTCCAAAGAATTCTAGGAGGATCTTTCTTTGCAATAGTCTACATAGGTTATTTAGTATATAGCCACAAGAGACAAGCTAAACTCAAAGATCAAAGAATCCAAGAATTATTAAAAGAACCTCTGCTTGAAAATGAAACTAAAGGATAGTATGTACAACCTAATGATTCTTATTCTCTCTTATTTGGTAAATTTTTGCAAAACTATGAGTAACCATACCTAGAAGAAGAAATTTAAAATTCACTTGAAATTTAAAATCCTTTCTATTAAGATGTTCTAAAAAGCTTTATTAGCTAAGGATAGTTCTTTAAACGTGCTTCATCCAATTTCTAAAGATGATAAATCTAAAGTAAATATCTCACGAAATGAATTATAACAAATTTATAAATAAATTTTTTATTTTAAAATAGTTTATTTGTTTAATTATTCTTTATGTTTTTCAAAACTTAAAAATATCAAATTGCTTTATTTCATTTATTTCTTTCAAAAATAAATTTATTCATTTATTAATAAATAAATCTAAAAACATATTACAATCTATTTTTTTAATCAGCTCCTACCCTAAAAAAAACTTAAACAGCTCAAGTTTAAACACTCAATAAATGTTTTTATTAAAGTAAATAAAATTTAAAGTTAGTAATTCTACTGTTAAAGACCTTTTATTAAATAATTTTTCTTAGTTATCTGAATGTAAATATAAATAATTTACATATTTTATATAAGATATTGCATCTTTTTTTGGAAGGAAAATTTTTTCTTAACTTAATATTAAATTGAATATTTGAAAATGAATATATTCACAATAAATTCATATATTTTTAGAATATTTGTGAATATCTAAGGAATATATATTCATTCTTTCCTAGTGAGTACCTTATAATCTTTTTTTGGATCCCTGATATTTTCAATAAGATCAAAAAATTTTAACAAGTTTATGTAACTTATTTCTATCTTATTTTGAAATTGAATTCTGAATGAGCTAAAATTCTAATAAATTAAATAAATGTATCCTCTTTAAAATTATAAAGCAGTAGTTAAGTTGATTTTACATACATGAACTATTATGCTGTTGGATAAGTTGGAAACAACACCATACCAAAAGCATTTCCATTTTTATTGTTAACCTAAATTAATTATGTTTTTAGGATTAATTTAGTATTTTATTAATATAATAAGTAGAGGTATATAAAAATATAAGAATGAGAATAGCAAAAATAGGATAATTTTATTAAGAGTTAAAATATAAAAATTTTTCAATTCCATTTCAGAATACTTAAATTACAAAATAAAAAAATAAAAATTGCATAGATTTTGTATGTAAAAAAGCACATTTATCTTTTTAACTTCATCAAATTTAATACAAAATACCTCATTTCTATCCTTATTTGATGTGAAATCATTATAAAGTGTGTCCTGTTTAGTTTTAGAGTTGATTATATATTGTTGTGAAGATCTATTCAATTTTTTTATTTATTTATTGATAAATCGTTAGTGTTTGACTTAAATTTTTTGAATTGATATTTGACTTGAATTTTGCTTGTGTATTCTTCATAATCATTCATTTTCAAGAAAAATTAAATTCTCGAGTTAAGTAGAAAAAAATAAATGCAACAAGAGCATCTTTTATCAGACTAGATAAAAAAGTATAGTATTTATAATCTTCCATTAAAAATAGGGTCTCAAGAATGCAGATATTTACTTGGAGATTTGGAATCACTTTGAACAAGAATTTCATTTAGGTATGATAGCAAACACAATAAAGAGATATGAAGAAAAAGGGTATGTTAATTATAATGGAAGGCCAAACAAGATAACTGAAAAATATCTGAAGCAATCTGTGATCTGATTAAGGAAAAAAGGAAAGATTTCAATAAGGAAAATAAAAAATGAGCTTGATCTTAAAGCTGGTAAGTCTGTTTGTTATTCATTGAGAAATGTAGAAAATGGGATTTAAATCCTACATTTCCAAAAAAAACATTTATCAACTAAATAAATAAAAATGAATTGCATTAAAATTTGAATGCTTAACTTTAGGATAAAGTAGTATTGTTTGATAAGGTGAATTTTTAATTATTCAATCATGATGGAAGAATTAATTACTGGAAGATTTCAGATGAAGATATTTAATAAGAATTTTATTTACAAAAAGTTACAAAACCAAAAGTATCATGAACTAGGGAAATTTTTCTGTTAATGGTAAATGTTCGAGGAAATTGTAAATGCTGATACCTATTTAGATCTTTTTAGGAATAGTTTACATCGATATTATCCTCAAATATATAATTTAATTTCTTGAAAAAATTTTTTGAAAACAGTCTATTTTTATTTATTAAAGTGTTAATAGAATAGATACATTAAATTGAATTATTTTTAAGAATGTAATAATTTGATTTCACATTGTTTTTATATTTTAAATTAAAAATTAAATTTTTTTTTTGTTTTGAATGAAGGCATTTTTATTTGGCTCAAAAAAATACACCTTCATTAAAAAAAAATGTTTTGAGGAAAAATATGTCAAGAAAATGTTGAGGGCTGTTTGGGTTTTGGGATTTTGAGCCAGAACACGTATTTCTACATATATGCTATACAAGAAAATTTTATTAAATGTGAGAAAATTAGTATGAAAAAAGTAATAAATTAACTTGCTAACTTGCTAATAGGATTAACTTAATTATTCATAAAAATATTTTACTACCTAGATTAGTAATATCTTGTATTTTATTTAAATTAATATTTTATTTTTAGCTATTCTTTTTTTAAAATCTTAAGTTAAAATTGCTATTTTTTTTTTAAATTTGTGAAAGTTAGCAAGTGAATAATAAAAGGAATCTCATTAAAAAAAGCTTTAAAAATAAAAATTTTATTTTTTTGAATTTATTCGTATTTCAATTTAGTAAATATTAAATACAATAAAACATAATAGTCAAAAAAAGTTAGAAAAATATTATTAAATTAGTAGTACTTTTATCTAAGCATAAATATAATCTTATTTATTACAAAAATCTTCAATAAAATTAAACTGTGTGTAGCTAGCTAACTAATCACTTTACTGTTATTCAAATTTTATTATTTTCTTTCCTTTAGATAAAAGGCCTTGTTCAATAAAAATAATTATTTACTTATGTTTTCATACAACAGATGAAATAATTCTTTAATCTATTTCTGATAAGTTTGAATAATTCTTACATTTTGTTAAAAATTTTGTTCTTTGATCATGTTAATAATCTTCATTAAAAGATAATCTAAGCAATTCTTCAAAGTGATTAAGTTTTTTTTCATCTATTATTAATTAATGCTATTAAATTGATATATTGAAATTGAATTTTTACCTAATTAGATTTAATTTGAGTTCTAGTTAGTATAAATATAATCTATTGATTTTTCTGAACATCCAATAAGAGGTATCATTGCAAATTGGTCTTTGTTTAACAAAATCATAATTGCTTTCTTTAAAAAGAGAATTTCCTTTTGAAGATGAATAAAGTCTAAGCTTTTCTTCATTTATTCTTCAACTAATTACTTAGTTTTAGGATTTAAACCTATGGAATGTTGATATTCTCTTTTACTCATTAACCTAAATTATTTTATTGAATTGTAATTAATATAAATTATGAAATGATAAATGTTTTTATATGCATTTCAAAATAGATCTCATATTTTAAACTGCTGTTATAACAAAAAAATTTACTAATCTTCATCAAAAAATATGATAGGAAGATTAAGAAGCCCTCTATTTAGATAAAAAGATAGAAAGAAAGAATTACTCATTCATTTGAAATATCAATAATAATTTTATTGACCAAAAATATTGTAATTTCATTAATTATTTAGGTGGTGAATGAATTAATTGGTAAATTTTTATAAAATTTTATTGAGTTAAATTAAATATAAACAAACACTAATAAATAAAGCTCTTTAGCTTTCCACTCGTTTTAATTAAATTAAAAAAACTTACTTGAACTTAAAAAGAAGGTTTTCTATTTATTTAGTAAAATGTTAGTTGGAATATGCTCTTTATTTTTCAGAGAGATTATCAAACAATTTTTTTTTTTTAGAAAGCTTTAATTGCTATGACTAAGCTATTGGACTTGAATCTTTTGATTTTTATTAGCTTTTTCTTTAAGTCTATGAAATTTTAATTTTATTTGATACAGATGAATTTGCATGTGAAAAACTGAAATTAGAATTTTTTGACAAAGGTTGGTGTTCAGTTTGGTTTATTTCGTTTATTTCTGTTTAGTTTTGATTTTTTGAGCAATTAAAATTTTTAATTTCTGATTGATTCTACTTATAGTTGATTTCTGCTTAATTAATGGATTATCTTTCTATAATTGAGATTGATTCTGTTAGGTATATGTCTTTTTGTTTTGTTTCACAATCTGTTTCTAGAATGAAATCTATTTTATTATTTGAGTTCATTATTTTTCCACTTTGTTTCACATTCAAAGTTGGTATGTTAATTGAGTTCAATTATTCATCTGATTAATCATCAGATTCATCTTGTTAGCATAAGTCAATACTATTAAATTCCACTATTTTGTTTTGTTGTAAGATGCTTAGATATGATCCTTAAAATATATTTTGCATGTACATTAAAAGCATCTGATCTTTGAATAGAGAAAATGAGAATTTTCGAGCAATATAACCCAAACACATTAAGAGAGCAAAAGTACTATTACAAATTGCTAATACTTCAGGAAAAGTTGGATATTTGATTTCAGTGAAATGAACTTATTCATCAATTTAAAATACTGCAACAAAAAAGTATTTAGAATTTTTCATCAAGGAGGATGTCTAATAATCCATAGTAAATTAGTTTATACTGAAGGAAACTGGAGAAGAAAAAGATTAAGTTTGCTAAATGAATGATCCATCTATTACTTCTGTTTCTTATAATTAAATTTTGAATTCTGAAATTGATAACTGGCTTAAATTGATTGGTGTAAATTAATTTTTATAATTCAGATTCATTTATTTTGATGTTGTATTAAATTGTTACTATTATATTTTATGAGAGATAATATAATTCCTCTATGAAATATAAGCATCAATTTCTTCTGGTTGAGCACAATTATCAGGTACAAAAGTCTTAAGCCAATCAGTGTCAGTACATCTATAAGAATAGAGCATAATTGATGAAATGATAGAATTGTTTACGTCATATTCTAACTTTTTGTTTTTTAAATTTGTAAAATCAATGCAAAGATATCCTTTTAAAAGAGGATTTTTACATTTAGTAATGTCTAGTAAAACTGTCTCTAATTCAGTAGCCGTTTAATATTAAAACAAAGCAATATAAGAAATGTAAGTTTTATTTGGATCAAAATATTATTGATCTGTAATCATCATATACTTAAAGAATTTAAAAGCAATAATTTCTTCTTTTAAATCGACACTGATTAAATCATTTCTTACAAAGGCCTAAGATCTGAAAATAGGATTAATTTTATTACCAAAATAAAGATTGCTTTCATAGATAAAGTAGCTCAAAGAAGTAAATAACACAACAACAGATAATAGAGCTCCTGTGATTGTCTTTTTTTTTGATGTTTATTCAATAGAATTGAATTAGATAGGCTAAGAAAATATGTCGAATCTCTTAAATAAATTTATCATCTTTTCCGAAAGTTCAAATTTTTTTTTAATAAATGAATTATTAAAACAGAATAAAGTAATTTTGTTTTAATATAATTTGTCTTCATTTATTTATCTAATTTTTAAAATAAAATATGCTAATCATATTCAATTGGTTGGTAATCAAATTGTGAAAATTTAATTAACGCTTCTTATATTAATTTCTTATTGCTCAAAGAATTTTTCATTTATAACAATAATTAAGTAATTATATACTATTCTTCAACATCATTAGTTAAATTTTAAGTCAGTAAATTAATGAACTTTTTATGATAAAAAAATAGCTGATAATTTTTAATTTATAACAATAATTTAGTAATAATACATTACATACACAAATGATAAATTATTCAAATTTTAAGCCAGTAAATCAATGCTAGCCTTTTTTCATCTAAAATGAGCTGAATAATTATTAGCATATACTTAGAAAAAATATTTAAAATATTGTGTTCATACTATGTTATTTTTCCTTATTTGTTATGATGAATTTGCTGAAAGTATTTAAATATTTATTCATATGATATTAAATACAAAAAATTATCATAATAAATTTCTTACATCAATTTAACAGTTAAGAATTTTTCTCCTAACAACTTATAACACCAATCCTAATCTATTTTCATATAATTTAAATGATTAAAAAATCAATTAATTAATTTTAAAACAAAAGTATTTTTCATTTTTTTAGATAATTTATTCTAATACCACACTTAAAATTGTTCGTTACTACTCTTTATATTTTTTCAGTTGATTAATCAAGAAAATAAAATAAAAATTTATTAATATCAAGAATAAAGATCAGAATAAAATTAGAAAGGAGTAAATATATTATAAAAATTTTTTTTTTGCTTGTTGCTGCACAAAAACAAAATATTATCGTAATCACTGAATTATTTTAATATTTTGGTAATCTTAGGTCTGGAATGAGTAGTGTAATTATTCTAACGATAGCACCAATGCATTGATTCTTGAATAATGCCTTCCTAGAAGTCGAAATTATCACCTCTTCCTCATCTTTTAAAGACTGGGTAAGATATGTTAACTTATATATCCCAATTCCAAGAATTATCTTAAAGTTAAAATCTCTAATAAAGTCTGAGAATTTCTTAAACTTTCTTTGAAATGTTTATCTTAAAAATTAGTAATTAGATTTAATAGTATGATTATAGAACTTTATTTTTGAGGGTTTACTTAAAAAATACTGAAAAAAAAAATTATTTTTTTATTTAAATTTGCTATGAAAAAAGGATTAATACAATACAAATTGATAGGTATGTTAAATAATCCATAGCAAATTAGTTTATACTAAGGTTCGGTGCGAGTCTGAAAATTTTGACTCAAGTCAAAAACTGATATTAATTATTTGGACTCGAAATATTTTATTGATATTTCAGACTCGAATTTAATTTAAAAAATTTTTTTATTCTGACTTAATTAAAATACGAATGAGACTTTAAGACTCGAGTTAAATAATTTTTATTTTAAATACAAAATATAAAATCACATATTTTTGAAGTTATAAGAAAGAAATATTAAAGTATCTACATTTGAAGGTTTCAAATTAGATCTTTTTTGATTTACTATATATCCAGCTTATGAACAAATTCTTTCTGACTCTACACTTGTAAGAAATATATTTAAAAATACTTGTGCCAAATGAGAAAGAAGAGGAAACTAAATACTATTTTATTTCCACCATTATAATAAATTAAATTAACTATATTAATCAAAGGGGATTTTTAATATAAAATAATAGTAATTACTCAGTCTAATGACAAATTGTTATAAAAAACAAAAAATGACATTTGCATAAATTTCAAATAACCTAAATGTTCTATTAAACCAAAATAATGATTTATCAGTATTTTGACAATATCATTATATTTATGATGATATATATTGATTAATACTGAAAAATGGATCTTTCGATGTTAGTTTTCAACATATTTCTGAATCTTTAACAAGCATCAATTAACTTTAGCATCTTCTATTGGATTTTAAATAAAATTTTTATTAGAAAAAAATCATGATCTAATTAATTAATATAAATAAATATAAAAAAGCAACAACTAAATAGGTTTTGATGGGGTTAAATGTCTTACTAATTTCTTAAAATAATTAAATGATTTGTCTGAACTTAAACTTTACTTCGAGTAAGTGCTTATAATTTATTATAAATTTTATTCATTATTATAAAATTTTCAGCTAGAATAAAATCAACTAAGAAGCTGCTGCAGATGATGCAAAAATAAAAATTTTAGAATCACTAGAATTAAATTTAAAGTAAATAAAATTATTATTAAGAAGTTGTTAATAAGTTATAAATAAAGGTTTAATAACATAGGCTATTATGATGAAAATATTATCAAGGAATCTCTTAATGCAGTGTATAAATTATAATAATATTTAAGAGCTTTGTTAATCTTAATAATTAAGATCAGTAAAAATGGAAAGCTTTTAATTGAATATGTTAAAGTAAAATTATGAATTTAAAATATCTAAATAAATATGCTTGAAAAAATAGCCAAATATTATCCTTAAGCGTTTTGTCTTAAAAAATAATTTGATTTTCTTCAATTTAAATTAAATGAAAAGTTAAAATGATACATACACTTACTTTATACTACCTTTACATTAATTTAACTAAATTTTTAGTTTTAAGAAAAAATTTAAAAAAAAAGAACAAAATAATTTTCTAAACAAAATCTTCACTGAATAAGGATTGTTGATGAAAATTGTATTTAAGATACTAATTAATGAACACCATACATTTCAATTCTAAAAATAAGAATTTATTTTTGAGAAATCAAAGAGATAGTGACTGGAGTATTCTTTTATTTATTGATTTGCTTGCTTTTTTTATTAATTAATTAACTTGCTAATCGATTTTTTTCAGTTCAAAGCAGGTTATCAAAAAAAATTAATAGATCTATATATTTAACGTTGAATTAATCTTTTGATATATAAATAAAGCAAGGATTCTTTTTTGAAGTTAGTGAATTAGAATGGCAGCAAAAAGTACTTATTAAGCAGCATATAGTTAAGGTGATTAGAATTAACATACCTTACATACTTAACCTGACTATGGCTAGTAATTCTTTATCTCATTCCTTTTTATTCAAGCATTTTTTATTTCTGAAGACTAATTCTTATCACTTTGACACTATATTTGCATTAACAATCTTAAAACAATTTTTACTTTAGGAACTTTTTTTAATGATTTATTCTTAAAATATTTTAGAGATTACTATGGATAATATACATATCACCCTTCATTGTAAGGTACTAATAAATCAGGCAGACCATCATGTAAAAATATTAAAATATTTAGAGTTTTAGAGGCATTAATTTGAATATTAGAAACATAGATTCTTATCCTATTTTAGTTTCTTATATACTTTTAAAAATAATCCAGCAACAGGAGGTCCTAGAAATATTTACACCAACCCAAAGCTTTAAAGGTTGGTTGAACCCTCTTTGTTTTAAGTTCCATCTTCCATTTTGTAGGGTAATTTATAGGATAAAAGACATCTCGTAAATAATAATAAAAAATAAATAGGAGATCCTTATAAAGATCCATACAGAACTAAATAGATTACAGATTAGCAAAGAATAGCGAGTATTCCCCATGGACACCCTTTTAAGCCAACAGATGTCAAAAAGACTATGTAAATAATTTAGAAATAAGTTTCATTTGAGTAAAATTCATTATATTTTTTTAATTTTAGGGTTGGAGGTTTATATGAACATATGAAAGATTTTGATGACAAAACATACAGAACTCGTGATGAAAATGGTAGAAAATCAATATTTATTCATTAATTATCTTAATAAAATATAAATAAAGCAATGAAATAAAATAGAAAGTTATTAAAATGCTGTTTTAGCCATTCAAATATGATAAAAGAATATTTATTTTATTCAAAATAATAGCTTTTTTATAACTCCTTACAAAATTATTTATAAAGTTTCAGATTTTAAAGCAAATTAATAAACAACAAAAACTAGCATTCACTAATTAATTATTTTGTGCAGTATTATGAATTTATTATCTACTTTTATTGAGGCTTTCAGAAGACATATTTCATTTTAAAAAACTGATAAAATGAATTCAACAATTGAAAAAAAGCTAAATCAATTGAAAAAATCACCAACTCTTGACCAATCATAATATCATAGAGAAATTAACAAAGCATTTGTTTTAATAAATCTATTAAAAAGTTTAAATTGTTTTTTCCATTTGACATGCTCAAAACCATTTCATCTACGACCAAAATAAAAAGACATTTAATAGAAATGTTGATATTGGAATGGAATTTTTTTCTAATGATAAAATCATTCAAGTAACAATTCAAAGGAAATTTATTTAAGAAGCAGATTTGAAAATCAAATTAATGTTAATGCTTTTGTTAATGAATTAAGAAATAATAAAAATTTAGTCGATTTTGAAAACAGATGTGAAATATAAAAAGAAAACTGACAAACAAAATATATTTTTGAGATTTAAATAGATTTTCTTGCAGCAATATTTTTCATTTTACATTTTCTGCTAAAATTTAATAATATTTTTAAAATGATTTTAGGAACAATAATTACAGGACCAAAAAATTTCATGACTAATCCTAATAAGAGAGGACTTGGTAACACTACAGTCGGCCATTTGTTTAATCCTGTTACATATAGCAATGATCCTTATCATAGAGCTAAAGAAATGGATGTGGTAAATAAAACTTTTTTTGTTAGTAATTTTTTGAGAGTGATTTTTTTATAATGAATAATTTAGTAAGAGAGATTAGAACACAAGAGTAAGGTATTAGATTTGAAGAAACCTTTCTGCAGTACTTAACATGGAAGAGGAATTTTTAATTCAAACAGATTTACATATGGGCTTGATAGAAATATAATAGAGGTATTAATATAATTTTGTATATAATAAATATACTCTAAAATAGTTAGATTGTTAATTAGTTAATCTGTCATCCTTTTATAAAAGATAAACAATTTTGAAATCAACAAATTTAATAGGGGGGTATAAATATCCTTACTTTAAAAAATGAATTCAAAAAAAGAGGGAAATAAAAAAAATATATTTCTTCAAATTTTTAATTTTCAGATAAACTCTTCCCCCTCCCCCTAAAATAAAATAAGAAGTTAAGAAAAGTGAAAGTTGTTGAATAAAACATGTAAAATATTTAGCTAACTTATTTAAGCTAAAGAGTTAGAAAATTGTTAATAAAAATGTTTGGTTATTAAAGAGTAGCATGGAAAGAAAATTATTAATTAAAAGAAAGAAAATTTCTAATACAGTAAAGAAAAATGTTAAATATTTTGATTAAGAGTAAGATGTTATGAAGATTAGAATAGAAATAATATTTCTAAAAACTAGAAATATCAAATTATAATTTGTATTCATTCATAGCCACATAAATCGCAAAGTTTCTATCTATTTAGTCGTATTATGAGAAAAAATTTTCTATATGAATAAAATTAATAATTTAGCCAAGATATTTAGAGACCTTCCAGTAAGATATATGTATTAAACTAATTAATTTAATAATAGGGAAGAAAAAGAAGCTACAATTTTCCACCTGCTTATCATCCTAAGTGTTTTAAGAATGCAGATAAGCCAAAATAAGTAAATATTTAATTGACACATTAATATATGCTCATTTATTTTTGATCCTTAATTAAATTTTTATTCTCTAACAGGGATATAACAAAACATTCTCTTAATTCCCAGAGTACATAGCTGAAGGAGATTTACCTGAACCCTAATAAAAGAAAACAAGGCCTTCTATTACATAGGGTAACTGGAGGTAATAAACATTTTAAAATTACTGTTAATTTTTACATTTGTAACAATTTACACTTTTTTGCAATAGTTTTTGAAATGATTATTGATCAGAATAACTGATTATAAGAAAGTAGTGTAAATTTAACATTTAATTGTAATATTACTAAGTAAGAGCTACTAGAAACTACCAAAAACTAATTTTTATTACAGTTATCAGATATACTCTAAAACAAAAATTTGAAAATAAATTAAAAAAATCCTCTTTTTTTAGATTCGAAAATTGTTAAACTTGGTTTTTCGTTCATTTATTTTTATTCTTTTTACTTCTAGATTAACATTATTCCATCTTCAATTACTAAGAATAGCTTTAATTTACAAAAACTTAAATTGATTTTTGATTTGAAAAATGAATACAATTTGAGTAGCTTTTTTTCATAAATAAGAATTTATTTGCATATCATTTATTTAATACCATTTATCTAAATGCGATTTCGAAATTTATTGAAAAATCTTTTGTAAACAAATGTTAATTCTTAATTATTAAGTAGATTTACTTACAATTTATGCTTACTTATTTATTTCTAATTATTACAGACCTAATTCTACTGGTACATTCTCAAGACCAACACCCAATATAACATCACTTTTGCTTAACAAAAATAAAATGAGCGCCTTCAGAGTCTGATAAAATAGATAACGATAGATGAAAATCTATAAAAATATTTATAGTATTACAAGAAATGTTGTGGAAGATTTGACATAATTAACTTCAGAAAAGCATTAGCGATTTTAATATTGGTTGATGAAAAAATTTCAAAACTTGTATGAATTTTAGTATTATTTTTAATTTATATAATTACTGGTGAATGATAGAATAATCAATCACGACTTGTAGCATTTATATATGAATTAAATTTCTATTTCCATTTTTTATCCTTTATTAAACAAACATAGACTTTCTATGATTATTAAATTTCCAAAGCAAATGAAAAGTAATCAATTTATCTTATTACTTTTATTTCATCATTTTTGAAATATTTTCTCTGAAATCTTTTCAAAATATTGCAAAAAATAAGATATGAAAGATACTTTAAATCCCTTTATGCTTATTTTATTTGAAGCTTTGAAACATTTATAGAGAAGGAAGGTTTATTAATACTATCGCATTAGAAAATAACTGAATTATTTTCAAAAAATTTAAAGAATTTTTTTTTGATTAAATTTATAGTAGCTCTAGCTTAAATGATAGAGTAATTAATAAAATAAAAACTGAGGGTTTTTGTTTTGAAATTATTTGCTTTGTTCTATTCTAAGAAAAAGAGACTAAAAAATTTAAAATTTAATTTTCATCAAACAGAATTTGAATATGAGTTAAATGTTTGTTTATGTTTTTTTTTATTTATTTTCAGGCTAAAATTTAAATTAGAGATCGAAAATAAACCAAATTAGATGAAATAGAATAAATAAGAAAGGGTGAAAAAGAATAATAGAATAGAATGTTTTTTTTGACTGAAAAATCTATAATTTAAAATAATTATCATTTAGTTAAGAACAGGAAATGGAAATGTAAGGGTGAGAATTAAAGATGTAGAAAGTTAAGATACATTTTATCTTTTCTAAATCAAATTTAAGTTTGTGGAGTAAATTGAAGCAATTATTTTTTATTCAAAATTTAATTTTTAATTAGTTATCGGTAATTAATAGATTCACCATTTATTTACATTATTTACAAACCAACTAATGCTTATTTTAATTTCCTAAAAAGATACTTCATACTATAATTGACTGATGAAATATTTATTGCATTAACCATATACATAATACATTCGTACTTAGCCCATCTTAATTTGTTTGTTAGAAATTAATTTTTTTTTTTAAGCCACCAAGTTATGTCAAAATTGTTTTCGGTAAAATAACTATGACTTATTTAATCTTTATTGATAAACTCAGTTAGTTTAGAGTCTGAACTTATCTATAAATAGAAATTTAAAGAGTTACTGAATTTCTTTAAATATTTTATGCTTTGTGTGTCTGAAAATATATCTTAATGAAATATGTTGATAGTTTTATGAAATAAATACAATATTTTTTCATTTTTAGGAGATAAATCATAAATATTTTCAATTAAAAAATATCAAGCTAATTTGTAATAAAAATGCTTGGATAATCAGGGAGATAGAATTAAATTAAGTTGAAATAGAATCAAATATTTAAAGTTGAATAAAAAATAGATAAATAGTATTTGGCTAATGTAAATTTATTTATTTTTTTAGTAAAAAAAAGACAAAAAAAGCGCCATGTCTAATTATAAAAACAGTCGATTTGTAGTTTCAATTTTTTAATTTTACATTCCAAATATGATAAATGATGCACTAAAAATGATGCAATAAAAGTAAATTTAAAAATAATAAAAATTTTTTTTCAAAATCAAAATCTGGATTCGGTGCAAATTTTGATGTAGCGAAAAATAATTCAAATTATAGTAAAATATAGAGTAGGGCTGCTTCTTTTGCTTTTTTTAATAAGTTGATTAAAAATACACTTGATCAAGTAATCAAAAGAAGTTAGGTTTTTCGCAAATAGATTGATTGCTTTTATGAAATTAAGATGAAAACTATATGCATGATACATACATATATAGATATTAAATATCAATTTAAATAAATAAAAATAATTAAATTTCTCTTTAACTAATTATTAATATTTTTTATTCATAAATGAAGGGAGCAATTAAAAAAAACAAAATAAATAAATTAAAATCTAAGGGGGAAAAAAAATCTATGATTGACTGATTGATAAATTTTTAGTTATTGTCAAATAGTTTTTTAACAAAATGAATGGAATTAACAAACAAAAAATTAAATAAATAAACAACGCCTGAATTAAACAGGATTACATGTAAATAAATCAAAGAAATAAAATCAATAGGAAAAGGTTGTCTGCTAATGCATGATTTTGTTTATTTGTTTGCCTCTTTATTAAATTGTACAACAGAAAAAGACTATATAAACAAATTAAAAGCAAAAAGATTGATTATTTCAAAAAGAAAATTAAACAAAAAAAATAAAAACTTTCACTTATTTATTAAATATTTGATATTAATTAATAAACCAAATATACATACAAATATAAATAAACAATCAAACAAACAAGAATGAGCAAAAGCGAATTAATTTATCCCAACAATCTCAATGCCACTGCAGCCGATTTTAATAGTCTCTTCTTGAATTTAGCAGCTGCTGCATAAATGAATTTACCCGAATTAGGATCTTTGAAGCGCAACAAAAGCGATAGAGTTTATCTCCCTTCTGAGCCTTCTAAGAAAGTTAAGAGCTATTTCAACGCATGCAATTATTCACTTGATAATATTGAAAACCAAACCAACAGTCTAAACAATTCTTCTTTAGACCAATCATCAGATTCAAGCACTGATAATTATGAAAGTGACAACTCATGCAAGGCTAACTAAATACAAAGCGATAGCGCTTCATCCATAAATAATCAATTTGAAGAAAACATTGCATGCAACAACCAAATAAATATTTTATAAGAAGAAGAATTACAATAATAACAACAAAACGCTCCTATCAAACTTAAAAGTGATATCCTCTTTTCTGTTGATGGACACTGTGTTAATTATGAGGACAGAAATTACAGTAATGTTTTTTCAGAAGAAAACTAAAACGTCTCCATGATCGTTGGCTACCTCTGCCTTACATTTGCCGCAGTCTTTTTCACCTCTACCCTCTTCTCTATCTTTTTTGCACCATTCCTTGAACCCACAACTCACAATTTAATTGATTTCTTAACAAATGACAAATATTATTGCTTCTTAATCCCCCTTAGTCTTCCTGTTACCTGCATTATTATTTACATGAACTGGGTCTCCATGAAATACTTCAAGCACTCTTGAGCGAACTTCATCTCCAATTTTAAATTTTATTTTTGACTAAAACCTCCTTCCTTTTAAAATTATAAATAAACAAACAAATTTAGTTAGTTAATTACTTTAGAATAAATATAAAACAAATAAAAAAACAACCAAACTACCATTTCAATTAAAATTAAAATTATAATAGATTATTTCCTAAATTCCACAGTCATCACCCTTATTACATATTGTAGAAAAAACTATCTAATTAAAAGTAAAATGACCAAAAATCAAATACACTTTTAAATAAATTTTATCATTTTTGAATGATTGATTTATTGTACTGCTTGCCTTGAATGATTTCAATAAGATCAAATTTTTAGATGCTTACTTGCCTAAATATATAATAAATCTTACTAATTAATTAAAAAGAAAGACTCTTAAATTTGATCTAGGCTCAACTAAAGTTAAAGCATATCAATCAATCAATCGATCAATCTCGCTGTTTGTTAGATGGTTTAAATTTAATAATTTGCCTTTTCTTTAAAAGGTATTGTGATTCTTGAATATAAATTCACAGATAGAACTATTTTTTCACTTTTAACAAGGATCAATCTTAAAGAAAAGTCCAACTTGCTACTTTTATTAAAACTAAAATAACTTACAAATGAATATTACTGCTTTTGTAGCTTAATAGCTGTACTAGTTACTAATTCTTTCACTTCAATTATTACCAAAGTCTAAAGAAGTTAAGGCTAAGAATAAATTAAAGATCCCTCGAAAATGACTGACTAAATTATTTAGAAAATCAATAACTAAATTACAGATAAGATATCAATGTGAATAAATTATAAAGTACAGTACTGAATAAAAGTATTGCAGGAAATATTAATCAGCACAATAAAATAAATATATAAATTAAACAGGCAATTTTAAGCTCTTTTTAAGAGACTTACACGCTTGCCTATAACAAACAAAATAAAAATAAAGAAGTGGTATTCTGCATAGTATTTGGATTTATCTATATAACCAATTATAACTACTATTCTTGAAATCATATATATATATTTATCTAAAAATGTCGATCTACTTTAAACAATAAAATATTATCAAACAAAAGAATAGTAAGTAAGTAAGTAAATAAAGAATGAATAATCAACAATTTAAAACTAACTTAATGTATTTCTAGATATTAATAACCTCCATTTTCAAATCTATATTTTCGTGTATTTATTTTACATAATTTCTCAATTCAAAATCAAATTTTCTTTCAAGTATTTTTTCTTTCTTTCTTTCTTTGATTATTTCTTACTACCTATATTTCTTAAATTCGTCACTTACTTTTTAATTTCAAATTTTTTCCACAAAGTCTGCTTTGTTTCTTTCCTCTTTAATTCCTCAAAAAGAGTAAGGCTCGATTTTTCTAATATCTTTCTTTTCATTTTGGTTTCTTTCAATTTGAAATAAAATCCATTCATTTTTGAGAAATCTCAACAAACATTATCAAAACAAATTAATTTTACATTTTTTGCATAATAAATTATTAATACTTTATTTTTTCATATTTTTTCTTACCAATTATAATTTAAGGTTTGTCCATTCTTATGAAACTTTATAGCTAACTAATGAATTTATTTTCAAGATTAGGCTATCATAAGCAAGTTGTCAGGCTAAATTTACTTGTGTTAAATAAATCTACTCTGTAAAAACTAATGCATAATTATTATAAGTGTATGAAAGTAGAGTAATTTTTTATGTACTCAATAGACTATTACATGAGCAACTAATTTTATTATGCTTTAATTAAGCTTTTGATGCATTGAATAAAACTTTTGTCTCCTAAAGAACACTAGAACATAATTATACACTATGTAATTTTAAAAGATATGCTGATGGATTAACACATTTTTGAATACTATAATAGGTATGTATTAAAATAATGTAATAAAGATATGCAGTAAGATAAAAAATAGATAGAGATGAGTAAAAAATATTTATTTAATTTTTTTTGATTTCCCCAGTATTTTTCAATTAATTTAATTGATGAAAAAAAATTGTAAAGTAATCCTATGATATCTATCTATGATTTATTTACATGCAAAATAATTAAAATTAAGCTCACTTAACAAAGGAAAGCCAAGTTTTTACCATTGATTGATAATTGATTTAATGTATATCAGAATTATAAGATATAAACAGGTTATTATTTGTAACATTAATAAACCAAATGCATTATTTGATATTTTAGATACAATTAACAGGGTATTTATTAAATTAACATTTTTTAATATTTAAAGTTACATAGAAGGAAAAATTATAGCAGCTATGTAATATTTAATTACCAAATTAATTTTATCCCATGCACTTTGATGAAGCTAGATATATAAATAAGTTGCTTAATAGAGATAAATAATAGAGGGATAAATTATTGTCTTTCTTTATTTATTAATTAAATTGGTAAAATTAAGTCAGTGTAAAAATATTTAATTAGTTGAGCATAAGCAGTCAATTAAAAATCTTATTACGCTATTCTAATTTGTATGGTCTTAATTTCATTAAACCAATCAACTACAATATTTCTAATAAATTTAACTTTCTTAATTTTAATTTTAAAATATTTGTCATCCCTCTCTCCCTTTTCTACTTAAAATAGATAACTATTTGATTTACGATAAAATTTCTTGAATAAACTATTTTCTAACTAAAAAAATTATGTTTTGACATTTCTATTGTCGATCTTTACTTAAAAAGTGATATATTTTCAGCTTAATTATAAAAATGCGGGAAATGATAAAATAATAATTAGATTATCTAATATCGTTCCAATTATTTTTTATTGATAGAACCATCAATTACTTACTATTGAATTTATTCTACTAAGCTAATTAAAAATAAATATCTATGATTTTTATACTTTTTATCAATTTTTTATTTAGCCAATAACCAAACTAAATTTTATATCTCTATTAAATTATATTTTTAACATATTTCAGCAAATTTTATTGATGTAATTAATCTCTGAATATTAATTTTTTTAGTAACCTTCTAATTTTTTATTATTTCAATCTCTTATCATATTAAGCTTAGATTAATACTAATTAATACTCATATCTCAAAGATATTTACAAATACAACATATTTAATCATTACTACCACATACACCCTATACACCCTAGATTCTTAATTATTTTTAGTAATCTTTCATTGCAAATTACTTTGACCCTATTCAATACTTAAGGTAAATCTCTCATAATTTTTTTAAATTCTATTTACCTCTTTATTTACCAAAAATAATCTAATTTAATTGTATCTTTTCTCAATTTGTTTTGGAATTCATATTTTAAAAAAGAATTTTATTTTATCTTTTATGAAAACTATTTTATTAACGTCTTTTCATTCAAAATAGTGTTTTTAAAAGTTTTTAATTTTATTTTTGTAAGCTTTTATAATATTTGATTTAATTTAATGTTAATTTAGGAAGAAATATTCTTTGATATTTTTATCTCATTAAAAATACTTTTTATTTTTGAAATTATTTAAAATATTTTCTTCAATCAATATTTGACTAAAACAATCTTTGCAAATCTCTTAAAGGAAATATAAAATAAAGAAGTAAATAATCATGATTTCAAAATTATTCATAATTGGTTTTCATAGAATTTTTAAACGTTTTACTTTTTTATTTAACTTATGGAATTTAAAATTAGTTGAGCAGTTTGAGTAAAATAAAATATTGTTGATCAGTGTTTAATCATTTAGAATGATTATTTTTTTCTTTAGAATTTTTTATTTTTTATAAATGCATATTTAATAGTTTTTTGTCAATTTTATTAATTTATTTTCAACTTATTATTACTCAATAAATTTAAAATTTTTTAGGAGTTTCTGACCTAAATTATTTCGTTTTTTAACACTTCAATTGCATAACTGAAGCCTCACAATTTATTGGTGTTCTTATATTAGTTTCATCGTAGTCAAGGTATCTTCTATATCCATAGGATAAAAAACATTTTACTTACTAAATTATCTATCAAAATCAACTAGCTTGTAATCGAATAGACTATCAATTCTAGAGTTCAAATTAGGAAAATCAACACATTTCTTCATGTTTATTCAAATAAAATGAGTTATTTATACTATTCTTTTATTATTAATGATGATGGGCGTTAAGTGTTTAACTAATATAAAGAGTAGCTGAATAAAAGATAGATAAATCATACTATATAATCAATAACTGAATTAATTATTAGCTTATTAATTATTGAAATAAAACAACAAATTATTGAAAGCATAAGTCTAAGCTTTAATAAAATAAGTTAATCAATAAAGTATATAAAAATTGTGTTTGATTTATTGATTGAGTAGGAAAATATGAAGAAAACTAATAAAAGCGCATAAAGTGGTCAACCTAACTTTTTTAACTAAGTAAATTTTTAGGGTGAGTAGGATGAAGTTAAAATAAGTGAAAATCCTATTAACGAAAGTTAAGTTCAGAATAAAAATAGAGAAAACTAAGAATAGCTTTAATAGTAATTACTAAACCGAAAACAAAATAATGATTAGCTACAAAATGCTAACATACCTGGAAAGAACACATATTCTTCATAAGCATTTATTAAAGATTAATATAGCACTTCATCATATAGATCATTGCTGATATCTAGCAGAGAGAGTATTCTCAGAAAAAAGAATTCATTAAATAAACCAGGAACTGCAGCGGGATCAGTTAGTTTATAAAAAAATAATGGATTTATCACAGATCGTTTTTCAGTGACATAAACTAACGTATTTTAATAAGGTTAAAATAAAACTAAATAATCTAGAGATGGCTCAACTTCAAATGGTATGAAAAAGATATATCAATTAAAAGATGGATACCTTTCAAATAATTAAGTTAGTAACTAAACACATTACATAAATAAAAGTAAAAGCAATACATTGTCATAAAATGATTTTTATTAGATGTTTCAGAAATAAAATTATGATGGAATGGCTTTAGAAGATTATTTCAATCATAGAGATAATTTCACAACAGAAACAAACACATTAACAACACCAAATCAACTGAAATAGGTGTCTTAACAGTAAAGCAGAAAATCAAAAAATATGTAGAACTTATCAAATAACTAAATTTCTCTATTTTCACAAATTAATAATAACATTAATAATAATTAGTAATTATTCAGCAATTAGACTCCTGAAATTACAACTGGGTTTTCTTATAAAAATTAATAGCTAGTTCCTAATGCAGCTTCTACTTAAATGATGGGCTCTACGATGTACTAAAGTACATTAATATAGCAATAAATAAATGAATTGTGTTAAAATTACTAATAAGTAGATATATCTACTCTCAAAAATGTTCTAGTAAATCTCATTTAGAAGGAAGAAGAAATGCTTAGACTTTTGATAAGTAGATGCTCTGGAGTCAAAGATTTAGCTGAAATGATTTATGCAGATATTCCTTTACCAATATAGAATAATTAGATTAATTAAACTCTAAGCACCCCTAAAGTAAATGAGCTATAATTGCTAAGTCAAAATAGCTAAATGAATAATTCTTACTATGAAAATTCTACTCCCATTACTAACAATAATAATTAGTAAGTTCTGAGTCAGAACAATAATAATAACAATTATAATTTATTGAATAGGTAGCCTGTTAATGATCTTGCTAAAATTAGAGATGCTCTCTTCTCTCTTTCTCATAGTTTAGTGAATGCATCTCAAAACGAAATAACTCTTGGAAGCAAGACAAGAGAAATAGAAAAAATGAATTTGGAAATAAGTCATCTAAAAAAATCAATTTAAGAGTATAAAGAAAAAAACACAAACTTATAAAAGCTAATAGAGCTGCTTTAAAACAGAGTCAAAACATTCTAAGAAGATAACAACAGGATGCTCATTCAAATGAATATTGAAAAAAAATCAGCTCAAGCTAGCTTTAAAAAAGTTACTAACTTAGAAAAGAGAGTTGAGTTCATATTAGAGAATGATATAAATACCAATCTCAATCCTAATGATAAGCTTAGATATACATTGAATGAACTTCTTAGAGAAAATGAAGCTTTAAAACGTGACTTGAATCACAAGAACTAAGACATTGATAGGCTGCAAGGATAACTTAAGAAACTTAACTCGCACTTAGCAAGAGCTAACAAAAAAATGGAAAATATGAAGTCAAATCCTGTTTTTAACTCTTCAAATACTCCCGTCTAAAGTGCCCCCTAGTAGTCTTCAGAAAACAAAGTCAGTTCCATGTTCCAAAAAGGTATTTCATTTTATATATTTCTACATCAATTCAGGATGAAAGAATCAAAAAATATTATTCATTTTCAAATTAATTTAGAGTTTTAAATAAAAATTGAAAATTAATCCTTTTGTTTTGAGATAATTTAAAAAACATATTATTATTTTATTTTAAAATAGAATTTAATAATTTTTTTGAAAACAATTTGATTCATTTTGACATAGAATTAAAAAAAAAAATAAAATAAACACCAAAAACCAGGTGAGAAAAAAGTAAAACCAAAAAATCAATCAATACGAAAGAAAAATTAAGAAAAGCTTTAAAGATGAAGAATTTAATTTCAAAATAAAACCTGCTCCTCCTTCTCGATGATTAATAGATTTTTTATTGTTTAAAAATGTTTTTTGGAAAAATAATTTAAGAAATATTTTTAGCATTTAATTTTTTCTTCTTAAAAACGAAAAGGATTTATTTTTTTCATTTTTTGTTTTTAAAATTTTTAAAGAAAGCTGAGTAGTAATTGACTTTTTAAAGTTTTTTACATTCCGAGTAAGCAAAATTTGAATTATTGTAAACTGGATGATATTTTTGAAAATAAAAAGAAATACTTTAGACCGAGTAGGATTAAAGTGGTTGTTGTAATAATTATGAAAAAATTATTGAGAATAAGGTTTTTACAACCAAAAACAAATTTATTAATATATTTTGGCAATTTAAATTTTCCCATCAGAAATGAATAAATCAGGAAGGAGCTGATCAGGATTTTAATTTACAAAAACAGATCCTATTAATATTTTTTTAATTGTAATAGACGATATTGAGCTGCTTAAAAATTTTAAAATACCTCAAAATTTAAATTTCAGAGTGGTTAGCTTAAGATCGGATCAGTCTATTTTAATGTCAGATATTATAGAATTGGGATCTCATGCTTTCTCAAAACATATCTTAGGACTAGAGAACCCTGATTAGAAAAAATCTATGGTCAGCTTTATTACTTCCTAGCTGATATCTTACAAAGATTTAAGTGATAAATTGAATCAAATCATAAACCATGCATACAACATGAGTACTCTTGAGTCGTTTGAAGATCTATCAGCCCATGTTAGTAATCATTTTCCATCTATCTTTAGTGCTCAAAGAGCCAATCTCTGGGTAGTCGATAAATAATGTGGCATTTTCCAATCCTTTACAGAGTAAGGAAGTGGAAATATTGTGACTTCAAAATGTTTGTTGAATAAAGGCTTAATCAATGATACCTTCCTTCTAAAAGTACCTATCAACTCTAAAAACTCTCAAAATAAACCTTTGCTCTACAGAATTGACTGTAAAAATTATTTTTAAAACAAATTCATTTTACTTTTTTTGAAAAAAATTGATTAAATTTTAAAATGAATGAATGAAAGAAAAAATAATTAATTTAAATAAACTAAAAAAAAGAATAAAAAGAAGAATGTGAATTTGTCAACTCAACTCTGCTTATACCTGTATTCTGTAACAAAGAAAGACAATAAGTAAAAGCTATTCTTGAAATCAGTAACTCTTAAAGTGAAATATTTAGTTTTGATGAAGAATATTATGGAATCATCCTAAGTTATTTCCTCACTTCCATTTTCAGTAGCATTATTAACCAAAAGGTAAAAAAATTTTTTTTATAGTAAGAGAACTTAAATAAATTTCATTAATTTAAAAATATTCCTACCTCTATCTAAACTTAGATAATTTTAAATTAACTTTTTTAAATCATAATTTTTAAATAAACTTTTCTTTAAATTTAATTTAAAATTCTTTATGTAAATAAAAATTTGCTTCTGAATTAAGATCATCTTCAACAAAAAAACAAAAAGAAATTAATTACTTTAATTCCAAACTTAAAATAAAATTTAATTTAAATACATTTAAGAGAAAAAATAATTTTAACATCAAATAATACTAATATGAACAATTAAACTTAATCTTTGTTCTTCTTATTCTTTTCAAAAAAATAATTAAAATTGCTTTAAGCTAAACTTAAAATAATATTACAAATTAATTATCATCTTAAAACAAGAATTTGATCTGAATAATTAATTAAGATTTTAATTTTATAAATAAATAGATATTTGATATTGATTGCAGGTATAACAGTTTGCTTTTCAGTTCATATGAATAGCTCACCCAACAAAAAACTAAATTCGGTTTTACTTAGAGGGTTAGAATGCTTATTTAGCAGTTATTTCACATAGACAATTCTTTATTCTACTTTGTTGAAAATAACAGTTTAAATTCATATAATAAGCCAAATCAATAGAGAGATTAATTTTCTCTAGAGCATGGATTAGCAGGTATAGCCGCAAAAGAAAAAAAATCTTATATTATTCATGACATTCGAAGCAGCAGCTATTTCAATCCTCTTGTGGATATTTAATCCCTGTTACCTGTCTATGCAATTCCTCTAATAAATAAATAAGGCAGCGATGGATCAGATGAGTAAAAAGAACCAGTTATTGCTGTAATCGAAATAGTTTTAAAATCTTAATTAAAGTCTAAACTAGAAAAAGAAGCTATTATAGATTCATAAGATGGATACTTTGGGTTAGATGAACCATAAACTCACATTATTTAAAAGTTTTCCAAGCTTGTAATTAATACACTACTAAGCAATAAATTGATTGATTGATAGATAGATTCAACAATAAATTTATTTATTAATTTTAGCTCTAAGACAATTAATTGTTTATTTGTTAAATCAGTAATTAAATCTGAAAAAATTAGTTTTTTTCAACTAAAAATATTCTATAATTTCCAGAAATGAAATATTCTCAAGATAAATTTATTTATTATTTTGACTGTCGACTTACTTTGTATGCTTGTTTGTTTATTTCTTACTTTATATTTTAGGTATAAGCATAGTTATTTTTCCTACCCTTTATTAACACTAGCCTCAATTAATTTTATTTAATTAAAATCATTTTTTAAATGAGGAACTTTTTTATTCAAGTGGATGAAATTTAAAAATGAACTTTTCAATAAAAGGTGAAAGATTTCCAATAAAAAATCTTGCAATTTAATTTTTTTAGACAAATCAAATTTTTTATTTAACAATTATAATTTAATATTTTTGAATGAATTTCTAGATATTCTTTTTTATCAGTTTCTAAAAAAATAATTAAATTATTGAAAATTAATTGTCTATTTAATTGATAAATTCTTTGAAATTAAATTTTAAAAAAATGTCATCAGAAAATATATACAAAATTGTAGATCTTTATAAAGTAAGTAATTCATATTTTCCATTTTTTTATCTTGATTAATATTTTTTTTTAAAAAAGTTTTAAATCTTAAAACAAAAAATTTAGACAACCAAATAGTTGATTAAAGAGATAAAATGAATTACCTAAATTTTAACAAATTCGAGAAAAAATTTAGAAAAAATAAATAAATGAATAATTTCTTTAAGAATCTTTATATTTTTTTTAAATGTTAATAAAAAGCTCCAATTCTAAAGAATTTTCAAATGCTATTAATATTGTTATGGTTTTATCTTACACAAAAATATAAACTTTCTCGCTTTAGCTTTAGTAAAAGAAATTTAGATTAACAACTAACATTTTTTCACAAATTATTTTGATAACTTAAAAGTATTTTTTTAAGATTGAATTTATTTTAATAAATTAAAAGGTTTAATTCTTTATGCCCTTAGATTGCTCAGGTGTTGGGATCTGCTTTAGCTTTTTTTAAAATGTATCAAAAATTTAATAATCAACATGGAGGAAATAGCTTTATTTTGTATTTCTTGATTTATTTTGTGAATAGTTATATATCTAAGCGTAAATATAAAAATAGAGCCAGACTATTTTTACCTATTTTAATGCTCAATTCTTTTATTTTTATTTCTCATGAATCTCTACATTAAAGGAATAATGAAATAACTAAGAAAATATAAAAAATTATTAACAACTTTCTCATAAATTATTAAAAGGGCCAATTAAATAGGTTCTAAAGGTTTATTTTATTAGAGTAAGCTCAATGTACTAATCTCCAAAAATTAGAATTAAATTGTCAGTAAATAAATATTATTGATTCTTTGTATTTTTAATTTGATATCATTTCTGTTTATTATTTAATAAATAATATATCTATCTATTGTAATAATTTTAATTTTTATTGTTAAAAATTATCCATCAATTTATTTAAAACACTATTTTAATAGATCTAATTAAATTGACTAATCATAACCATTCAATTTGTTTAATAATTTAGCTAATTGTAGTCATCTCTCTTATTTAGAAGTTGATCTCAGGTACAAATTTTAAATAAATAAATATTAAAAGATATTCTTCAGATTTAAAATGGCTTGTTAATTTTAATTGAAATCTTTTACTAATTTTCATTTTTGCACTCATCAATAAATGATTATTTTTGAGCTCAATTTCATTTTGAATAAATTAAAAAGTAGGAATTAATTATTTGCTTATGAATTAATGGACATAGATTCTGGATTAATTGATTGTACTAAAATTTACAATTTAGTTCTAGACTTTACGTAAAATTATTATTTAATTACTTTCAACTAAACATATTTTAAAAAAGTAAATCTTAAAATTGGAAAGAAAAGATTTATTAAAGAAACAAAATTTAGATAGAATATAAAAAAAGAAAACAATGCAAGGATAATAAGTTTATTATAGTTTAAAGGATGTAACAATAATTAAAATTGCTTTGTATATTCCTTAAATTATCTTTTTATTATCAAAAAAGTTTTAAAGCTCTCCTTTATCTTCTCATAACGACCTTAAAATAGTAGTTAGGTAAAATCAAATGGAAAATTCAATAAATATCTTTTTTTTGCTTTTAAAGATTTCTATCTAAAGAAGCTTAATTCCTTTAAAATCATTTAATCAACACAAAATAAACTAAAAAGTTTTAACTTTTATTTAAAATAATATTTTTCTCTATCTTTAAAATCACTTTCTTAAGGTTTCTTTCTAACTTTATCAATAAAAAATTTTTAAAAATTTTAAATAATGTATGTGAATAAAGAAAGATCTTCACAAACTACATTTAATTTTTTGCTGAAAGGAAAATAAAAAAACTAAATTTTCGAATAAAAAATTAACTTAAATTCAATGTTTCCTATTTTTAAAATATTTTTATTTCTCATTAATTTTAAAAAATTTTTTGTTTTTACTGATCAAATAAACAAACCTTCACAAAATAATTTTAAAAGATAGACTGAAATGTGTGAAGATACTGCTCTGAATTTTGGAACGGCTTTAGGAAAATGCATTAATCTCTAAAATTTAATTCTAATACTTCAGTAAGAAACATATTTTATTTATTTACAAAATTTCTTTAAAATAAGGACTGTATGTAGTTAACTTAGCTATATTTTTTCTTTCTTTCTTTCTTTAAAATTAAATAATTTAACTTGATTTGCACTTGAAAGTTATTTATATTGCTTATTTTGATTGTATTTATACTAGTATGTTTTATTAAAAGAAATAATTGGATTGAAAGAAATGGTGGAGAAAGTATTGGTTATAGCTTGTCAAAGTGCATAAATCTTCTAAGTTTGGATATTAATCTTAAGTAAAAAATATTTTTAATTAATTTAATTACTTCATTAATATGTTCTTTTAAATATTTTTTTTGGATGTCACTAAATATAAAATTAAAATCTTAAAAAAGTTAGAATCATATTAATGATGAGGGTATATCAAGCTTTGGATATGCTATCCAAAAATTTACTAATTTATAATGCTTGAAACTTAGATTGATGTATGAAATTCTTTTCATTCTTTGTAAAATATATCATAAAATATATTGAGCTATCTGTACATAAAAAAAGTAGTGAAAATCAGATTTCTAGTATTGGGCTGTAAGGTTTAGCTTCAGGTGTAGCAATATGTACTCAAATTTAAGTTTTAAAACTATCTCTCAAGTATTTTTATTAACGTTTCTTATTTATTTTTATTATAAATATTTTAGAAGACAATACAATTCTTTTTCCAGAATTTTACAAAAATATTTTTTTTGATTAAAGCTATAATAAGATTGATGATAAGGGAATGAAGAGTTTAGGCTCTGCTTTAGTTAAATGTACAAATCTTATAAGTTTGAAACTCTATCTCTCGTAAAAAAGACTTAATTAATTTAATTTTTATTATTCTTTAACTAAATTGATAGATCCTAGAATAAACTGAGATTTGACAATATAATTTCCATTCTTTTTTTTAATAATTTTATAATTAAATTTTGATAAAATATTTTTATCTGAATAAAAAAATTCAAAAGCACTTTAAAAATCAAAAAATAAAAATTGATTTCAGGTTGCATAAAAACTTATTGTTTTTAATTTAGAATATTTATTTTATTTCAACTGAGATAATAAAGTTAGATTATGGTGAGGGGAGTACTTTTTAAGGCAATACCCTAATATTTGCTTGAAAACTAATAAAATTTTACAGAAAAAATTGAAGGTAATTTTGAGCTCTGCTTTTTACTCACCCTCCCCTACCTATTCCCCTAATATTTGATTTAAACCCAAAGAAAATATTTGATTAATTATTTATTTCTAGGGTTTAATTATCTTTTTTTAATGAGTTAATTGAAAATAATTTCTAATTTTGTGAAAAGTTTCAATGAAATTTGTAATGAAGGTGTTGAGGCTTTGAGCTCTAATATGATAAAATGTACTAATCTTAAGACATTAGGCTTATTTCTTTAGTAAGTTTACTTTTTCAATGTTAATTCTTCTTAAAAAACCAAGTCAGCTTGAAAGTTATAACTTTTGATTGTATTGTTGGCTGGCCATAATGAACCAGATATTTGTTTTTTTTAGTTTTTGCAAACATTTAATTTCTATCAAAGAAATATTTATTTTATTTTAGCAATTTAAACTATTAATACTATTTGGTTTATTATCTAAATAAAAAGACGTAATAAAATAAATTCACAGGGTGTTTCATTTTTAGGTTCTGCTCTGTTAAAATTAAACGAACTCTCAACTCTAAAGCTTAACTTAGTGTATTAAAAATTTGTTCATCTTTACAAAATGATTACAAAAAAAATCAAGATTTTTTTTTTTTGATTTTTATTTAAATCATTTATTTTAAATACATGAAAAGTTACAATTAATTTGATGAACAAGGTGCTCTTAGTATAGGTACTGCTTTAGGAAAAATACAAAATCTCTCAGCTTTGAAACTCTAACTTAAGTATTATAATTATTTAATATTTAAATTTTGTAATTTATGATAAAATATTTTAAATACTATCATTAAAATATTAAATTTGTATGAATTAAAATTAAAAAAGTTCCAATAATATTGGTATATTTGGAGCATCATGCATAGGCTGTTCTATAGGAGGCTTGATCAAGCTCAGAATACTGACCCTTGATTTAAGGTATGAAGAATATTTTTTATGATTATTTGTTGAATGTACTTACTATTTTTACTTCTCCTTCTTAAACTTCATTTATTCTTTCAATAAATTAAAAAGTTAAAATCTAATCAATTGGGCAGAAAAATAAAGAATAGGAAAGAAAATTATTAAATTAAAAAGATTAGTCATGAAAAAAATATTATTATGAAAAATGTTACAAATACATATCTTATTAAAATGTTTTTGTTATTTTATATTACTAAACAAGTAAGTTTTGAAAAATATTTCAATTTAAAAATCATTTAAGACATCATTCAATCTGATTTACTTTTTTATTTGAGTAATCTATTAATTTTTATTTGAATTTTATGGAGCAATGTTTGATTATTAACAAGCATAAATTAAATAGAAGAAGTGCTATATAAATGGATTTATTAATTATTTAATATTATTTTTTAATTATTTGTAAATTTTAATTTTTTATAAGGACACAGATGTCTGTTAAAATAAAATTAATTTTGTCAAACATATACAAAATGATTTCAAAAAAGATGAATTTGGAGGATTTAATAAATGAAAATATTAAGGTAAAAAATTAATTTCTCTAAAAATTTATTTTTGAATCTTCTAAAAAGATAATAAATTGTATTGGTTAATTTATGCAAATCAAACTATATTTTTATCATCTATAACACTATCTCTTTCTATGATTATACAATTTATAAATATAGTTACCATTTTTTATAAAATAGCAATACATTTCTTTAATCTTACAATAAAACTTAGGTAATCTTTTATTTATGATTTGTTTGACATTAACTAAATTCGTTGCTATGAAAGAAATAATAAAATATTGAAGTTTTTATCCTGATTATTTTTGTTAATAAATTTCTATTGCATTATTGCATCATTACTTAAATAATAAGAATAAATAGTTGGTTGATTAAGCAGGCTTACTATATAATTTACTCTTTGTCTTTTTACCAACTAATTTTATTTCTAAAATTGGAAATTTAATGTTAAGAATGGCAATTAGAATGTTATCAAAATATTCATTTATGCTCATACAATACGCTATTTTTTAAGAAAGATCTATTTATTTTGTGAACTGTTTTAATTTAATAAAAATATCAATATATTAAGAGGATATATGTATAACATGCTTTGAAAAATAAAACTTATATGAGATTAGTTTAGATATTTATTCATATCATTCTTATTTATTTGCTTTTGCTATTTCATCTCTGCTTTGTATTTTCATTTGTTGTTTTATTTTATAGTTTTTTATCTTTGTTTTATGTATGTTTTTTTGTTTAGTTTTTTATTTGTTTTTTTTTCATATTTTTCTGTTTGATGTTTTTTTAATTTTAAATTTCAAATTTTAATTTTTATTGTTTGTCTGTTTTTTTTTTTTAATTAATTTATTTTAATTATATGGGAAAAAGAATCTCTATGCAAAAGCTCAATCTCATCATCTATCGTCTTGTGTTTTTTATTTTCTTTGAGATACGTATAGTCCGACATAGTGTACATGCCATCTAGTAAGCAATTTAAAGTGTGATCATTAACAAATTTTAATGAATTAAATTAAACTGCTCACCTTTAAGATGATTCTATTTAAAAAAACTTATTTCATTCTATTGTTTATAGAAATGAAATGTAGCATTGTACACATGCTTGTATATAAGGTGAATATAAAATTATATGGGTGGTGGCCCTTTTTTTTAAAACTTGATGCTTAGCTATCTATAATCTTTCGACTATCCTCAAAGATAGCTAAGGTTATTATTTTTCAGTCTAATTAATTTGGTTTTGCTCAATCGTATTTTTTATCATTTTTCTGTCTGTCTTTCGTTTGTCTCTATCTATCCATTAATCTTCCAATGTCTCTCTCTATCCATATATCCATCTATCTATCCAAAAATATCCTGTATCCTGTCTGTCTGTCTGTCTGTCTTGTCTCCATTTGTCTGTGTGTCCTTGCGTCTCATTCCAAAAAGATACAAAAATTGTATCTTTCTTATTTTTCCTTTCACAAAATGAAAAGTTTTAATTAAGATTGTTTAATATGGATTATGAAAGATATTTTCCAAATTAAAATTGATATTTTAAATTTCAAAAATTAAAAACAAATAAAAATTATTCCTACTATCATTTAAATAAGAAAATAAGCAAAATATTTCAATAGATTCTCAAAGAATATTTTTGTGTTGAAAAACAAATAAACTAAAAAACAAACAATAAACAAAATATGTATGTATTCATTCACACATACAAAAATTCTAGCAGCATTTCATGTAGAATTTCCTGCCTAAATTTATGATCTTTGCTGCATAAAATATTTTATGTGGCCAACAATTTGTAGACAAATTATCTTTTATAGATTCTGCGTTGGTTAATTTTGTTTGTTAGCTCTTTGTTTTCTGCCCAATTATCTCTTTTTTGTTATTAATATGATTAAAGTTAATAAATAATCCATCTTTTCATAATATTTATTTTACATCCCAAACTCTAGCTTAACCTTTCTCAATCCAGTAAGCATATTTAAAGGTATAATACATTTTCTTCCAAAGTTTTCTTCTATACGATTCCATTTAGCATTCAGATTTAACTCTTCAAGATGTTTAAGACTTGATATTGCATTAATTAAACTCTTGCATCCTTCTGACTGGATTCTATTCCTAAATATTATTAAGGATGTTTTTCATTCATTCATTCTAATAAGTAAGCAAATTTACCAAAATAAATTCAAAGACAACTTCTTTAAAGTTTTCTTTAAAATAATTAAGGCTTCAGAAATATATAAAGCGCTTTCTAAATTCAATGAGTTTTTTGTCTATTGACTAGCATTACTTTTTCAAAAAATAAATAAAGATACTGCTTTTTATTAGTTGGATAAATTAATTTAATTTACTTTCCAAAATCGAGATTCAAGTATTCCATCTTTGAACAGCATTTAATGCTCTCCATTATTGACTAAACAGGTTAATCCCAAATATTATTGCTTTTTAATGTTCAAATGAATAAATATATATCTTTAAAATAAATAAATGAATGAAAGAAAGTATAAATACCTTCCCAATCCTATCTTTAATTTTGTTAGATTTGGGTTAATTATCATTGAAATGTAAGAAGCAGCCTTGTCTTAAATAAAGTTACTGTTTATTAAAATAATCTTTATATTTTTATAAAGAAAAATTATTTTTTAAAGTACCTGACTAATCCAAGAGATAGTTACTATATTTTTTCACAATTTTTAATAGCTGTTATGAGTGCTATAGCTCCAGCTTCTTTGATATTATTACTTATCAAAAACAATAAATTGTATGAATATTTCTTTCATTTTAAATTAAAATTATACTGCTGTATGTTGACTTTCAGAGAGGTTAATTACTTCAAGCCCTATAAACCTAAAGCAAGTTTCTGAGCTCCTACTGCTTGCAAACAATTACTATTTTAAAATAAATTAATTTTAGATTTTTGTTAATAAATTGAATATAAATCTACTCTTTAAAATTTAATTTTAATTCTTAAATCTTTTCATTTGCCTCTAAAAATTAAGCAAATTCTGCTATAGACTAAGATGTGATTTTATTGCTTGAAACATTCAAATCTAAATACTTGAGCTACTTTGAACAACTCAAACAATTACTGATAAAACTCAAAGCTAGATCAGATATTCTTGTACTATTTATTTTATTATTAAAAAGTAATAAATAAATTAATCAACTATGCTTTTTTTACAATTTAAAATTTAGAGTTAATTTTTATAATTTAGTCAAGCCTTATGCAAGTATCTTATAATTATCAGAATAAAGTTTTTCTATCTTTTATATATTACTTGAATCATCATCATCTTCTTCTTCATCCTCTCCTTCTTCTTCATCATTATTATTATCATCTAATACATTTTCTTCAATTTATTCTTCCTGTTCTTGTTAAATGCTTTGGTTTTCATCTATATTAGTTTCTTAATTTTCTTAGATATCTGTCTTAGAATCAGATTAGGCTTAATCTTGGATTTAATTACTGAAATTATTATTTTATTCTCCATCGTTTTACAAAATATTATTGTCATCAGTAATCTAAACATCACTTTTTTATTTCTTTTTCTTTTTGTTTTTACTATTAATAGAATGGAACAAATATGAATATGAGGATTAAGATGATATAAATCTAAGAAATATGTTTACAATAAAGAATCCAAATCAATATCAGAACTTTTATAAGCAATATCCATACCTTTAAAGAAGTTATGAATTCCTAGATTACCAATATCATTTCCCCACATATTCAAGTATAACTCATGTAAATTTTCAAAGCAACCAATAACAAATCCCAAATACTTAGTGCCTTACTAAGTAATATCATTCCTAAAATAAAAACAGGTTGAATTTCTTTTAAAAGCGATATTCATAAAAGAATGAATTACCATTGAAGATTAATATGAAGCCTTTTGATTTTGTATAGCTTTTTCATAGGTTTGACTAAAATCTCGCATCCGTATGAACCAATTTCATTTCTTTTGATTTTAAAGTAGAATAAATTTGTAAAGTTATTTGAAATCTAGCATTTATTACTTTGATAAATCTAAATATAATGTATGCAATTGATCAAGCTTCTATAAATCGCTTAACTCATGCACAATTTTAGAAAATTTCTTAACTCCACTAATAATGAATTTACGCCTTACAAATAAAAAATGTAAATGAGATATTTTTAATTATATTATGCTAGACCTACTCAGCAAAATTAATATAAAGCTGCTTAATGACCTTTTATTCTTTCAAGGTATCTAGTTCTTCTAACTCCTTTATTTCAATTAAATCAGCACTTTTACTTACAAGCATTTATAAAAGTAAAAATCTAATCTTAACTCCTCCCTAGTTCTCTAAAACTACTTATTTTATTAATGCTTTATACTTGATTTTCTGATGTTCTTTCTTTATTCTTTCTTTAGAAAAAACCTGAAATTTAAAAATATAATTCAATTAATATCTTGATTAGTTTGCTCGTTTACATTCATTCATTCATTCATTCATTAAAATTTTTACAAAATATTCTTAAAAAATAAGCTATCATTTAAAAAACAAAAAATCACAAGCAAAAAATCAAATTTTTTATAATTTATTCAAATAATGTAAATTTATTATGTAAAATTGAAAAATAAAGGCAGCATCTTCCCGTTCTAATGATATTTTAATTTATTCTTTGTTTATTTTTTATTTTATTTATTTGTTTATTTTTATTTGTCTGTTTATTTGTTTAATTATTTAATTGTTTATTTTTATTTGTATTTATTTATTTTATTTTTATTATTATTTAATTTTTTTTATATTTAAATTTTATTTAGAAGCAGCAGCAGCGATAGTCCTCAATCTTATTTAGTGAGCTCTTAAAAATCTATTTAAAAATAATACTAATTATAAATTTTTTTAGAATCTGAAAAGAGAATCGATTTTTAATGTTAAATCATTTGTTTTTATTGGTTTGTTTTTTGAAAATACACTTATCTTTATAGACCCTCAATGATTCTTGTGGTCTTTTTGTTTTGAAGAAATGAGAATGTAATATGATTAATTAACATCAATCAGACAAATTAAGTAGAGGCTGTCTACTTAAAGTTTGGGGGAATGCGAATGAGTAGTATTGTATGGGTGGAATGGAATATTTGAAAAACTTAGTGGGTTTGATGGTTTATCAAATGATTTTAAAAACTTCCTTAAAAAACTTCATATTACATTTCTTTTTCCTTCAACTTGTTTTGTTTTAGAAAATTTATTTCAATTAAAAAAATTTTTGAAATTTTTTGCTTTTTCCTCTTTTCAACTAAAATTGCCAAAAAAATATCTTAATCAAAAAATTGTAAAATTAATAAATTTTCAATAAGACAAAGAGATGCTTTTAATTTCCCCAAATAAGAAATTTTTTCTTTTGTCTTCTATAAGAATTATTACAAATAATTTTTTCAAGATAAGAATTAATAAGAAAATAAATAGACCAAGAAATTATTAAATCTCAATTTTCTAAACCTACTTATTTTTCTATTATATCATCAAACGAATAAAAATATCTTTTGTCAACAATACAAATGAAAATATATTTGATCCAAAATGTAAATAATAGTATGGTAAATGCATGAAAGAAAGAAAGAAAGATAAACAAACTTTATTACATAATCATGAAGTGTTTATCATTTATTTTTTAGTAGAAAAAATAAAATTGAATGTCAAGAAAATAAAATTGATTTTTTAGTAAAAGTGAAAATTTTGATAAATTTTTAAGTTATATTAATACTATATTTAGATTTATTCTTAATCAAATCGGTAAAAAAGCATCTATCAAAATTTAATGATTACAATAAAATTATAAATCCCCGAATATCTTACTTTTGGAAATAGATTAAAAAAATAGAAAGCTTCTAGATAGATTATTAAATGACATTTTAAGAATAAAGCTAATAAATCAAACAAAAATAGGTTTATCATCTTCTTTATCATCAATAGTTCATTTACAGTCAAGAAATACAGTTAAAATATTTTTATTTTTTATATGAAATTAAATGTGTTTGTTTTTTAAGTTAGAATAATCTCTCTATCTATTTTTAGGTTTATCCTTCTCATACAAAAAAGTATCTAGTAAAATATAATTGAAATATAAATTTAGAAATCCCCGAATATTTAACTTTTTAAATTGATTCAAACTAAAATAGAAAAGAAAATTCTGAGCAAGACCTTTATTTACTATCGATTTTGTTGGATATATTAGAAATGTAAATAAATTGATTTAATTTGTTTTAAAACAAAATTTAATAAAATAAAAGTGATAATTAAATTAATAAATTAAAAATTAAATTTGTAAGAAATGCTAAATTCATAAAAAATTTAGAAATTATTGCTCATGGGAAGTGAATATGCAGGGAAAACTTCCATGCACTCTGTTATGTTTGCAAATTATCCTGCTAAAGAGACTATGGGAATAGGTTATACAGTTGGTATTGAGAGATAGTTTATTAGGTTTATGGGTAGCCTCACTCTCAATTTATGGGACTGTGCTGGTTAAGAAAAGTTGATGAAAAGCTACTTTAACCAATAGAGAGATATCATTTTTAAGGATGTTTAAGTTCTTGTTTATGTATTTGATGTAGGAAGTAAACAAAATTTTTCTGATGAAGATTTAATTTCCTATAAATCTTGTATGGAAAGATTAGCTGAACTATCTGAAGGAGCTCAAGTGTTTGTATTACTGCACAAGATAGATTTGATAAATCCAAAATATCAACAAGATGTTTTTGAAAAAAAGTAGAATGAAATACGTTCTCTATTTGATGACAAAAGAGTTATTATAAAAGGATTTTTTCCAACTTCTATCTGGAATGAAACTCTATACAAAGCTTGGAGTGTAATAGTTCAGTCTTTAGTTCCTAATTTATAGTAAGTCAACAACTAATTAAAATAATTTTGCTAATTTTGTGATGTTAATGAAGTAGTTTTATTTGAAAAGGCTACTTTTTTGGTTATTGCTTACTACAGCACCAATTAGTCAACCATAGCTAAATATGAAAGAGTCAGTAATATTATTAAAAAATTTAAGCTCTCCTGTGCTCAGTTAGGAACTAGGATAGATAAGATATCTTTTTCTTCTATCTTTAATTGTAACATTTAGGAGTTTAATGAAAATTCATTTATAATGATTTTTTATAAGAACTCTTCAATTAGTGAAGCCAATATTGATTTTAATATTAAATAATCTAAAAGATTTTTGTAAGAATCTATTAAAAACATGTTTTGACATTCAAATAATAAATCAAAAATCAACAATTGATGATTCTTAATTAAAATAATTTAATTTATTCTAAATTTTGTTTGTTTAAATTATCAAACAATTGTATTTATCTTCATAAAATATGGAGAAATATCCTAAAGCTGACTTACACACAAACATTATTTAAAAAAGTAAATTACAGTCAAGCAAACAAATAAATTAAATTCAGCAACATCTTCTAATTATTAATTTCAATTTAGAATTTAAAATAAAAAATATATTCCAACTGAAATCTTATTTAAAAAGAATTATGATATATGATCGTTTAAACTATTTTAAATTAATTTTTTTTATTAATTTCTCCTAAAAAGAAAATGTTTGTTTTTTTATTGAATATAGAAAGAAATTTAAAGAAAAAAAACAATTTTTACAACTAAAATTGAAATATTTTTCATTTTAAAATAAAAAGATAAGTTTATAAAATGTAATATTGAATAATATTTAAATTAAATAAGTCTGTGATCAATTTAGTAGTTTATTATCAAATAGAGCATTTAATCATATTAAAAATACTATTTTAAAATACTGAGAAAGAAATCATAAAGCATTTAACAATTTTGAATAAACTTTATGAAAAAAAGCATTATTTTTATATTTACTTATTCTTTAAAAAAAGAAATGAATTATTTTATTTGTTGAGTAATTGAATGAGTTGTTTTTAAATATAATGAAATTAACATTTTAATAAATTAATTGATATTAAATTATTTGATTAAAGATAAATTTTTAAATGAAGATGGGAAATTGAATGCATTATTTCACAGAGCAAATTAATTTGTGGGAGAGGTATTTAATACTTTTGTGATATTATTGATTGATTATAAAAGAAAAAATGTAAATTTATACAATCAATAGTTCTAATTTTTTAAGAGATTCTTTTATTTGAATATGTATTATATTTGGTGTTGTGTATGTGCATGTAGTATGTTTGTGATGATTAGAGTAATTAGATGAATGAATAAGTGAGTGAGCAAATCAATAAAAATATCAATAATAAATATTTTTTACAACAAAAATTAAAAAGGGTGAAAAAAGCTAATAAATAATTAGATAAATAAAGAAATAAAAATATAAAGTTGATTAGAGAGATGAAGAAATTATTACTTATGGGTCGTTAAGGTGCTGGTAAAACATCCATGCACTCCATTATTTTTGCAAACTATCCTGCTAGAGAAACAATGGGTATTGGTTATACTGTCGGTGTTGATTAGTAATTAATTAGATTTATGGGTAACCTTACTCTCAACTTGTGGGATTGCGGTGGTTAAGATAAATTGATGAAGCACTATTTCCACTAACAAAAGGAAACTATCTTTAAGGATGTCGAAGTTCTCATTTATGTATTCGACGTTGACAAGCAAGGAATTGATTTAGAAGAAGATTTGACCACCTACAGAATTTGTTTAGAAAATTTGGCTGAGTTATCAGTAGGTGCAAAAGTCTTTGTTTTAATACATAAAATGGATAAAATATAACCTAATTAGTAGAAGGAAGTTCTTGAGAGAAAAAAACAAGAAATTTCAAGTTAATGCAATGACAACAGAGTTAATGTTTTGGGATTCTTTGCCACTTCTATTTGGGATGAGACTCTTTACAAGGCATGGAGTAGCATCGTTCAATAGATGGTTCCCAACATGCAATTTATCAAGTAACAATTAAAAGAATTCAGCGATCTTTGTGATGCAGATGAAGTTGTTCTATTTGAAAAGTAGACTTTCCTTATCATTGCCTTTTATGACAAAAATGAAAGAGGTATGCTCAAATACGAAAGAGTCAGCAATATTATAAAATAATTTAAGCTTTCTTGTGTTAAGCTAGGAGCAAATATCCAAGGAATCACTGTCAAAAATAAATTCAGCTCTACTATCTAAGAATTCAATGAAAACTCATTTATTATGGTTGTTTATTCTGATCCTAGAATCAGCCAAGGAGCTATTGATTATAACTTATAATATGCTAGAAGTCACTTCAAGCTCTCTCCTGACTCTGAAAACTCTCAATGAGAAATCAATCAATCAACCAACCAATCAAGCATGCACATATGCATGCATGTTTGAATTAATATTATAAGTAAATTCTATTTTAATAAATTTAGTAACTATTAAAATTAATACCATGGTAAAAAATAAAATATAATATAATCTGTCTGGCATATCTTATCTATAAATGCCATCTTGTATTCAAATTTGTTATGAGATATCACACTTCCAACACTTTTTTTAATATTTGTTTTATTTTTACAATTAATTTAATTTGTTTGATAATTTATTTGATTTAAAAATATGTAATAGTTTATTTAATCATATGCTTATAATTTAGGTTTTAAGTTTGCATCAAATCCATATAAAATAAATAATTATATTGTTTAAGATATTTAAATCAAAATTTAAAAAATAGATTAATAACATAATTATAAAATATTTGTTATTTTTTATTCAACAAAACTGAATATTTAATTTTCAACATAAGATTTTTTGAATAAAGCTATTAAAAATCATTATAAATTTATTTTAGATCAATTCATAAAATGGTTTTTTACAAAATTGGGTTTACATTTAAAATTTTAAAGCTGGCCATATTATTGACTCATAATACAAATAAGTTTATAAGGCATAAACAAAATACCATTTTTAATTGATCATGCAGAAAAGCATAATGATATAATATAAAAAATGGTTCAAAAATATCAAATTTATCCTTATCAAAAAGTAATCGGTTTCTTTTTCAATAAACCTGATTGTATAATCCAGTAATAAAGCAACAACAGTGTATAATTAATTTATTTTAATAGTGACATTTTAATTTAATTCAAATAATAGTTTTTTCACTTCATTACGAAAAACACCGCAGCCTTTTAATAATAAATTTTCCAATTATTTGTGATTAAATATCAATCAAATTTTTAATCGTTAAGAAAAAATAATCTGGGTATAAGAAAAATATCTTTGTTATTGAAGTATTTTATTTATGAAAATAATTAAGAAATTAGAAGTTTTAATCTCAGAATAATCACAATTTAATTCTTCTATTTAAATTTAGGCAAAAGTAAGATAAATAGAAAAAAATATTTCTTAATTGAAAATACTTTAAAAGAATATGTATTTGAGTTAAAAGCTTCTTTTAAAACTAGAATTTATTTAATTAATACATTATTTGTTAAATAATAATTAAATAATTATCAAATTTAATTATTTTATCTAAATGTATGTAAGGATAAATAAAATGGTATAACTCGTAAGTAAAAATATTTTATTGCTAATTTAAAATGTTTATTTCGGTTAAAAGAAAAACATTCTTCATAATTGACATTTTAGTAACTTTAAAGGTAGTTTTTTAAATTAGGTTTTATTTTTGTCATTATCAGAAATGTTTAGTCAAGAATAGTAATAGAATAATCTTCTTTCAATGTTTATTAAAATAAATAAAATCATGAATATGCTTCTTCTTTATTCAAAATTTTCTCAAAGTATATTTAAGTTAAAGGGTTGTTATAAGTATAAATCAATAAGATTATACATGGCAAGTATTTGCTTATGAAGGTAGTATTTATCCTTCGTGAGAGGTTGAGTTAGTTTTTTGTAATTGTTTTAATCATTTATTATGATAAGATCTTTATTTTATATTTTAATGTGTTTAATTTATTTATTTGTTTAGTGTTTTTAAAGGATTTATTTGTTTTTTAACTGTTTTTTTTTATTTTTATTTTTAATTTTTTTGACAATTTCAAGCATTTTTTATTTAATCTCAAGCAAATTTGTTTGTTTTTTTATATTATTTGATTTTTTCTTTTTTAGTATTATTTGTTTATTTATTTGTTTGTTGTTTTATATGAGTTGGTTGGTTTGTTGGAAAGAGAAGTATTTTTATCAAGGCATGTTTTTTTAGATGTTGTTTGATTTTCTTTCTTTTTTTATATATATTCCTAAAAGAAAAGAGAAGGGTTTTGTATAGGGAATAAGAAGATGGTTTTAAAAAATAGGGTTAATATAGGATTTTAAATAAAAGCTAGAAGCAGCGGGAGGATTTGGTAAACTGAATAGGGTTAAATCAAGTGATCTATCTTCCACTTTACTTTGGTGTCCTCGCTCACTGTCTACATACCTTCCTGTGCACCGCTTAATACTGGTTACTAAGGCACACAATTAGCTAGCCACAGTATATCCGCAGATATAAAGTGGCGCATGTGGCAATTCTTTAACAAATTTGGCGTGTGGTCGCTAATATGATCATTTGTAGAAATAAAAAGAAAAAAAAAATTGGTTATTAATTTTTTATGATCATATTTTAGGTCTCCTGTGTTTCAGTCGTTCAGTTTCTCTGGGTTCATTTAAAGTGTCTGCCTCTTTAGTATTCTATATCATGGACTCAGCCTCATTTGATTATAACTATCAAATAGGATGGTTATTATAATTGTTTTTTGAATAGTTATTATGGTGACTTTACCATTAGATATATATTAAAACATGTAACGAATTCCCATCACTGAAAAAACTTCCGAATTTGTTGATGTTAAAAACTTGGTTCCGAGAAAGGGTCTCTCTTTAATCCGTGGAAATTTAAAAAACTTAGTAAACATTAAGGACTTTGTTAGAGCTCTTTATGCTTAATTAAAAACTTCGGCCTAGATTCGTAAGATTAATTAAAATCTTTGAAAAAAATTATATGTTTAAGAAAAGTCTTTAATTAGTTTTTAACGAATACAATCAACGAACAAACTAATTCCTAATAAAATTAATAATATTTTTTATAGTCTTTCTTAAATTAGTTACATAGGTGTTTTCGATTTTTTACCCTTTTGATAATGTAAGCAATATCTTCATCTAAATGTTTAATAAAAGAATCTCTGAAACTACTATTATGCTTTTTAAAGTATTTCTGTCCAATATATTTATTATCTTAGGTAGGTTCTCAAGTTCTAAAAGTATTTCATTTAAAATTGTTGAGCTTTTAAATTTCTTTCTTAATATTACTTATCAATTTCCATAATAAAAGTCTATTCAAGAGCGATTTAGAATAAACAAGCAAATAAATTTTAAACTCTATTTTAATAAATTTTATTCAATTTTTTTTTTAAATAATCAATTAATACTATTTCTAATATAAAAGTAGTCTATAAATTGCTATGCCGATTTTAGTTAGTATTTTAGAGCTTAAAAAGTACTTTATTGGTCTATAAATGTAAATATAAACTATGATAATTTACAATTTATATAGAAAGGAATACAAATCACTTTTGGTTCTATCACAAGATTTCTTTGGAAATATCTATCCAGTTTAGTTTTAATAATCTCTTTATCTAAAATGGCTATTATTATTTATTATTCCATACTGTTAATTTCTTATTGATGCTATCTATTATTAGAAATAAGAAAATTCTATGATTTATTTTAACCACTAATTATGTGCTAGATTCTATTATCGATTGATGTTTCTCTGTTAATTTTATCAAAGAACGTCAGCTCTTTTTATCAAAAATCTTATAGAAACTTTTAGGTGAAGTATTAATTATAAAAGAAAAAACATATTAATTAGTTAGTCACTTTCGTTCTGAACTAATGAACAAGAAAGATAAAAATAAGTGCCTAGATATTTATTAGTGATTCTTTTAAAGAAATTTATTGTTTGTTCTAATATAAAAAGGGTTTATTTTGTTTATTAATATCCTTTTGAGTTTTATGTATTTGCAGTATAAAAAAATGCCTTCACTCGGGATCGAACCGAGGACCGTAAGATCTTCAGTCTTACGCTCTCCCAACTGAGCTATAAAGGCTTTATGTAATAAAAATAAAAATAGAATTTGGTAACTTAGAATAAAAGAGTTGATAAAAAGAACTGAAGTAATCTTAAAAATAAATTTCAGGCGTAAAAAGAAATTTTTAGTAAAATAAAAATTTAAAATTGAAATAGAAAACAATTAAAATAGATAGATAGATTTTAATCAATTTTGAATTAAAAAATGTTTCATCAATTCCTGCAATGATAGTGATGATGTCTATAAATTTATATCTTCTTAATAGACAGAAAAACTAGTTTTGTTTATTTGCTTGTTTGTTCTGTTTGTATATGAATTCGTTCGCTTGGTTAACTATTGAATGAATAAGATTTCATAAGTAGAAGTCAAGAAATATCATTTGCAAAAAAGAATACATTATATACGAATAAATAGGTAAAAATAAAAAGAGAAAATTAATAGAGACTATAACAAAAAGCAATTAAGCTTATTCGGGATTACAAGAAAGTGCGTTTAAGAAAATTTATTTAAAATATCTTGATGCTTTTTTTGTTTGTTATTAGTATATTAAATTTAATTGAAGGGATTATTAACAGCAAAAATTTGATAACAATTAATACTAAAAAGAAATAAATAAGTAAATAATTAAATAAATAAATACCTAAAATTAGTAGAGTAAGTAGGTCAATTAAGTATTATACAAAAAGCATTAAGACCAAACAAATATTATTGAAATAGTTTCTCCTAACAATACGCAATATCCTTATAAGCCATGGCTTCATTACCAATACCAACAGAGTAGAGAGGGGAAGATTCGCCCTTGAACGATATCAAAATAGAGATGACTGACATGAATACCAAAAGCGAGGTCAATAATAATAATAAAATGGTAGCCAGTTCTAAAGTTTTCAGTAAATACAAAACTAAAATGATGAAGTAAGCATTAAAAATATTTTAAAATGAGCAATTTTATTCAGCTTTTACTCAAATAATTCATTTTTTTAATAATTATAAAGCTCAAACATGTAATCGAGGGTTGAAAATGTAAAAATTTACTGATCATCTTTGTTATCAACTACTTATTAAACACATTAATAGATGTTAGATTAATCTTTTTATTACTATCACCATCAACAGGAAAACAAATACGACATTGAAAACTACACAAAAAAGCAAAAACCCAACAAAGACAGCTACGCAGTTTTTAAAAAAAAGATAGACAGCTTGCATATGAGAAAAGTAATTTATTCACTCAAACATTCATTCATTCATTTTAGATTTGCCTATACGTTTAATTTTGTTACCTCGTTATTAGTTTTTAATCTGTTGTTACTTGCTTCTTTGTTATTTATTTAATCGTTTGCTTATTTGATAGCTATCTTTTGCTCTTTGAAAAGAAGATTTAATGATCAAGAAGCTTTCCCTTCTTGAAAAATAATGCAAATGTGCAAAATTTAGAATGAAGAGAAAGAATTGAATTGATTTTTTTAATTTTAAGATTTGTTAAAATGAAAGGAAATTAACACTTTTGTAGACTTTAGAATTTTTAGATATTACTAAATAGCTTCTTTCTTTTTTGATGAAAAACAGTAGAATTACAAATATTTAGTAATTCTTCAAAAATATAAAATATTCTACTTTCGTCTTATCCATTCCTTAATTAATCAATTTAAAAAAGCCAACTAATAAATTGATTTAAATAATCGCTTAATTGTTAGATAAATAAACCTCATTTTAAAATAGAGATCAATCAGAGCATATTTTTTAGAACTAACTTATTCTTCTCTATTAATACATACAAAAAATATCCAAATTCTTTTAAAAAAAAATGAAAAAATTATATTTTTGACTTATACAAATTAACCTATCGAATCCTTTCATTTTACTTTTTAACTAACATGAAATACTTTTACAATCACTTGTTTATCACTGAATGATTTGATTTCTCTTATAACCATAGATTAATATTTCTTGAAATAATTTGATTCATCTACGAAAACTGAACTAATTTATTTAATTAATTAATAACTAAGAAAAACCCAAATACAAATTAACTTGATCTTGAATATGACTGTTGTGGAGATTTAGTTTGTGATACAGATATTCCTGGCCACTGTTGTTGGTCAACTTCAAAGACAACTGCTGTTGACGAGAGAGGTGTAGGAATTACTCTTTACTTCAAGAGCTTAAAGCATCTTATTTGGAATTATCTTTTCCTTATGATTATATCTGCCCCTATCTTATTCTTCTGCCTATATTGTAAATTAATTTTTCTTACTTTTTCCTCTTATCTATTCATTCATTCACTCATTTATCCATCCATTCTATTAATAATAATGAAATTCTTTTGATTTTAACTTTTTAATTCTTTTTTTAATTCACAAATTAAAGCCTCTAAAGAGAGCACTGGTGAAATAAACTCCTTTGAGTCATTTCTCTAAAGTTCCACAGTAGGTAACATAGGGCAAGGTATAATTCAAAATATCATTAATTATTTAGATTTTTTAGTCACAATTTAATAATCTCACTCAACCTAAATAAATTGTTTTTATTTCCATATTATTATAGATGCAAGATAATGCTTCAAAGATGCTTTCAATTCTGTCACAGTTACTGAGTATGTGATGAAATGCTCAACAGGTAGTTTAGCAATGAGTCAAACATTTTCTTGGGGTTTATGTAAATAAATTAATTGATAATTTTTCTTATCAGCGTTTACAGATGAAAATATTAAATTTGTGGAGTTAAGCTTAAATAAATTTTTCAATTGAAAATTAAATAAAGCCTTTATTTTACACCTGGTAAATTAGTTTGTAGAAGACAAATTTGCTAACTTTCTATAACTTTTTCTAATAAATGAGCTTAATTTTGTTTACTTCTAAAATAAAATTAATTTGCTTTAGAAATTTAATATTATTTTATCTATCTTTCATGAGATTTTTATAAAAGTATTAGCAACCTTAAAAACATTTACATATATAAATAGTTTTAAAAAGCAAAAGTTAGTTTGATTATGAATAACAAAATTGCGCTCTGGTTGATGATACTAAGTTAGATAAATCTAAGAATAGAGATATTAAAGATATTCCTTTTATTAAAACCTGTTAAGACTAAGAGAGCTGTACACTTTCTTAAGCTGACATCAAATCTTTATTCACTACAACAGATTACTAAGACACTAATTTTTACATCAAGGCATATTGTCAAGGTAACTATTTATCTATCTATCTATTAATTAATTTGTTTATTCATTCATTCAAGGAATAATATCTAATTCCAGTAAGATATAATAAATCAATATTTAGTTTCGAGTTCAATGTAAACTTCTTTAAAATCAAAAACAAATTAAATTTTCTTTGTTTTCCAGTAGATTTTTATTATTATTAATTTCCTGACTTCTTTTTTGATAAAAATTTGTAGAAAAAAAAACTCATTTTTTGATGCGAATCAAAATTAATTTTTAAATTACACTCAGAATTTCTCTCTTTTTTTTTACAAATTAATGAAAAAGAGTACCATCCTGTTATGATTAAAATAACCAAAGCAGACACCTTAAGAATTATAAAAATAAATTTGGATAAATAGTAATTTAATCATTAAAATCTGAGCAAAATTAAACTCTAAAAATATACACTTCAAATTATAATCAAATAAAGAAAAACAAACAAAAATTAAAAACATTTTTTACTTCAGAATTATAAAAAGAATTTGAGATATGTAGAAAGAAAGTACTTTAATCATTGATTTAAATCATTAGCAAATTTAGACTCTAAAAATTTCTTTTTTTACAAATATTTTCAAATAACCTACTTCTTTTTGACTAAGATTTAAAAAAATCAAAGTGGACAGACAAAGAATTAAAATATTTTTTTCTTAAAAATTATAAAAATAAATTTAAATGATTGTACTTTAATCATTAAAATAATTAGCAAACAAATTAAGATTAATTTTTACATGCAAATCAAAAATGTATCTTTAAATTATTTTTCAAATTTCTCACTTTTTTTACATTGCTAAAGAGCAACGATGAATATAAAGCAAAACAGACAAAATTTTGAAAATTTTCTATAAAATAAATTGGATAGAAATAATATTTTAAATCATTAACAAATTAGCATTTACATTTCAATTAAAAATTGACTGAAAAAAGCAATACAAACTAAAACAGTTAAATTAATTAATTAATTGTTTTTATTTATAAAGGAACTTACTTTTCTTTTCCATATTATGATTTCCCTAAGAAATATATAGCTTATATTGTAGCAGGTATTGACGCTTTTATTGTGCTTTGGTACTTCTTGATGGTGTATTTGTAAGCAAGCATTTAATTGTTTTATAGAGAAATGATTAATTAATTATAATTTATTTTTACAGCTAAGGGAGTGCTGAAGAAAAGGCAATCAATAATATCTTGAAGAAAAAGAGAACTCCTTCACATTTCACTATATAAATTACTAACTTACCCGAAAATATTAAATCAGAAGCAGACCTTATGGCTGACATATAACAACACATTTAATACGTAAATAAATTAATGATTTTTTACAAATGATATAAAATAATTTTTAAACAAACAGTCTCTTGAACAATTTGCAAAAAAAGAGAAAAAAAGTATATCTGTAAGAGTCATAGATGTGAAAATCTCTGAATCATAACAAGAAATTATTTAGTAAAGAAAAAAAGGAATTGTTTATAAAAATAACTTAAAGAGAATATATGAATTTTTGGAAAAGTATGATAAAGACTCTCAACTTATTGCTAAAAGAGATTCAGTCACTGTCGAGATGTTGTAAGAACTTGTAGAGAGCTTAAAAGATTAAAAACTTAAGAAAAAAGCTTCGAAAGAGCTAAAAGTTATTCAAGATGCATATGTCGATATTGCCAAGGCCTTAGAAAAAATCGAAAAAATCGAAAACAAATCAACTGTAAGTATTTATTTTTTATTTATTTATCTCATTTTAATTCAAAAAGAAATAACTCCCTCCCATCAAATTAATAAATTTTCAAAAAACAAATGTTTTTAAAAGCTTACTTCCAAATATTTTTCTAATTTAATTTATTCCCATCAAACTTAAATATTTTCTTAGCTTTAATTTACTACATACAAAGAGTTAATAAATTTAATTTATTTGATGTCTTTTTAAAGAATTTATTAGTACCAATAATAATAGGTTCAAGTTAAGTTTGAACTTATTTTTCAAAATAATTTATGATAAATAATTCCACACCAGAATTGAGAATGCTTTAATTATTTTTAAATAGCTAAAATATGAAAAATCAATTAATAAATAGATGATCCAAATTATTTCAAAAATTTATTTCATTCATTTTTAAATTTCACAATATTCTTCAAGAAACAAAAACAAAATTAAAAATTTAATGTATTTTTGACTATCTGAATAATATTTACTTTAAACAAAATATTGGGTTCAAATTAAGTTTATTTTAAAAATAATTTCATGATAAATAATTTAACATTAGAATTGGCTACACACACTTTAATAATTATTCCAAGGGTTAAAATATTACAAATCAATTAATATGGTACTGCCATTAAACAAATTATTTCAAACATTTTTAGATTTATTTCATTTTCATTCATTTCAAAGATATTTTTTTAATTAAAAAATGAATAAATTGAATTAATTTTACTTCATTTTTGAAGAGTAAATTTGCTTCTGTTTTGGAATTAACTATGAATGAATATAATACTTATTTATTTGAATAACAGATAAAATATGCTTGGGTTACTTTGGAAACTATTGAGATGAAAAATTTGGCTATTGAACTGTACTAAACAACTACGGTAGAGAGATTTTGTGCTTTAATATGTGGCTGCTGTGATTGCTGTGTGCCCAAAGAAAAGCAATTTTAGAAGAAAGTTATAAATGTCAAAAATGCTCCTAATCCGGATAGTATTTTATGGGAAAACAATGATTCTTCTGGTCTTATACTTAGAAAGCTAATCAGTGTTATCGTAACTATTGCTGTTGTGGTTGGATGTAAATAAATAAATAAATTTGATTTTTTGAAACTTAAAAATATATTTAAATTAATTTATTTTAATTAGCTTATGTCTTGATTGTTTGGATTAGAAATCGTAAATAAGAATTAATGCAAGAATATCCTAGCGTTGACTGTAGCAATCCCATTTTCGATAACATAGATTCTGATTATGGAAAGAGTTTAGTTATTTAAGAAGACAATTAACCTTCAGGAACTGTAAAGATTGGATACATTTATTGCTACTGCAAAGAATAAATTAATGAAATATTTTCAGGAAGTCTTGATTAACCTTACAAGGATATTTGCTCAAGTTGGTTAACAAGTTATACTCTCAGTAAATTCCTTCCATATGCTGCAGTCATATGTATTGTCTTCATTAACGTTATCATTTAGTTCCTTTTCTAGGCTCTCAGTTAGTTTGAAAAGCACAAATTACTTGATGATCAATTGAAATCTTTTATTATAAAAACTTTTGTTGCTTAATTCATCAACACTGGTTTAATCTTGTTGTTAACAAATATTAACTTCGACATCACAACTACAGGTACACTTTAATTCTTATTTGGTGGTAATTATGCTGATTTATCACCTGAATGGTTCAAGAACGTAGGTGTCGTAATCATCTTGACTTTACTTATTAATGTCGTTACTGCACCTATGGTCTCATGCTTTTTCGTTTTCCTTAGAGCATTATTCAAATGTTGTGATAGAGGATGCAGCTTAGATTCAACTAAAACTAAAAAATCTACTATCAATGAATGGGTTGACTTCTATACTGGCCCTGAATTCATGATATCATTTAGATATTCTTAAATTTTAGGTTACATTTTTTAAAGATTTTTTTTAGTAAATAAAAAAATTTTTATTTTGAAAAAAAGGTATTTGCTTTATTGGTATGCTTTACTCGGGTGGTATTCCTATTTTGTATTTCGTTTCTTTCTTGCACCTCACAGTGCTTTATTGGCTTGACAAGATATTCTGTAAATAATTATTAATTAAATATTCAATTCATCATAAATATATTTTGTATAAAATGCAGTGTTTAAGGTTTGCAAGATTCCCCCTAACTTTGATTAGTAAATGGCTACCATGGCTCGTTAAATGCTTTACATAGTTCCTTTCCTTCATACAGTTTTCTCGATTTATATTTATGGTAACACAGATATCTTCTTTGAGATTTAATATCTTAATGATAGTTTCATTGATGTCTCAAGTTCGAATTAAATTGCTCAATAATTTATTGTCAGAATTCTTTAACGCCAATAAAATATTGCCCATGCTATTATTTTAGCCCTTTTACTTCTCATGTTTTTACTGAGAACCTTTTTATACAGACCTATTAAAGCATGCTTCAATCTTTGCATGCATCAAACTGGCATGGAAAAATATTTGGATAAATCAAATCAAGGAAATGTTCAAAATACTCAACCTTACTTTAAATGTAATTTAGATATTTAATCATTCTCTTTTTTTAACTCAATTGTATTTTTTTATTTTAGTTATGAGTGGAACCTAGCTGAAAGATGATTATAGTCTAATTGAGTTCTACTTAATGGAGTAACAGGAAAAACCAGAAGATAAAAAATGCAATTTATTTAAGCAACAAGCAGAAGAAAAGCAAAAATTAATTTCTTAATATTATACCGAATAAAAAAATGAAACCAGTAATATTGTCGGCATCTTTTCATATGACATTAGAGTAAAAATCATTTTTATTTATTTAATCAATCATTCATTTTTTTAATTTTTACATTATAAAAATAGCATAATCCCCTCTACAAAAAATTATATCAATGGGACAAGCATATGGTCTCTCCAGATGTATCTATGGTTAATTAAAACTAATGAAAATTATATCATCAAATGGTTTATTCTAATAAACATCAATTTAATAATTTTATCAATAAAAAATAAATTCAATTTTAAATTTTGAGAAATGGAATATTAATATTTCAACTTACAAAATAAGTATTTTACTCAAGCTATTTCGAATTAAATATTTAGAAATTGCTTTTATCTTTTAAAAATACATTTTATATTTTTATATTTGTAGTCAGAACACTTTAGCTTTCCTAAAATTACTTTAAATTTATTTCTTTTATCATTTGTCATACAAATGTTTGTTTTAAATTGTTGATTTTTATCAAAAAAGTTTTTTTTTTTAATTTTTATTTGATTTTATTAAATAAAAAATTTTTTTTTTTCTAATTTGATTGTATCTAAAAATTAAATGTTTTTATCTTATTTAATTATATTTAGTATTAAATCCTTATTCACCTGCTGATTTGGTTTTTTAATAAAATCTTTTTAATCAGTATGAAATTATAATTAATTAAAAATTATTTTTTATTTACTAATTTGATTGTGATTAAAAATTATCTTTTTTTTGTTTATTTTTTTCTAATGATTGGTTGGTTGGATTCGATCCAAAATTCAACTTATAAAGATTAGCAAGATTGAGGAATTTTTTTGCAATTAGATTGTTAGCATTAAATAGTTATCAATTTAGTCAATTTAGATAGCTTTAAAATATTTTTTTTTCTTAAAGAACTAACTACATTAAAATAAAAATCATAAATTAACATGTTTTGTTTTTAAAAAGTTAAATTCAAATTTCTATTAAAAAAAATAATTACAATTCTAATTTTAAATAATTTTGAGCATTTAATAAAGTATTTTATTTCATATTTAATCTTCTAAAAAAAATTAATAGTTAAATCTATTTTTAGATAAAAAATTAAATAATAAAGTAAAAAAGATTAAAAACGTATAAATTTTTTAAATAAAAAATGACAAACTCACTATTTAAAAATAATGAATTCACTGATTTTAAATATTGAATGGTTAGTTATTGAGATAAATAAATGAAAAACAAAATGCAATAATGTGGTTAAAATTGATGTAAATGGAATAAGAAATATCAATTTCATAATTTAAAAATTTCAACAAAAGATTTCAATTAAAAACAGAATTAATTTAAAAGTTGAAGATACCTCCTTACTTCCCTACCTATCCTCAACCTATTTATAATATTAGGAATAATATTTGTTTTTCAATTTAGAATAGTCAGTCATTCCATTCATTTAGTTGTATTTACTCTCTATCTATTCATTATTAAATCCATCAAAAATTTAATAAATTCTAAAAAGATAAGAAAAACAATAAAAAAACAAGCTATTTTTGTTGTAAATAATATTAATTATAAATCACATTGGAGAGTAAAATGTAACTATTCTAAAATTATTTATCTTACAGCTATTTAATTAAGAGATAATTCTACCTCTTTGAAATGAAAATATTAAAATTTTAGATGTTTAAGCTTCAATGTTATTGAAACTTCATTTATAATTAAATAAATCAAAGCATTTATTAAGCTCAATGATTGAAAATTAAAATTTTTATGCAATCGAGGAGTTGAAGAACACCAAGGCTAAACCAAAAGATAGCCTTAGAGTTAAGTTCATGTAAATAAATAATAAATTTGATAAGAAACAAATGAATAATATGCTGAATTAATTAATAATTAGGTATCAAAATATTAATACTAATGGAGCAAAGATATTAGGAGATTATATGGCAAAGAATTGCTAAAATATCGATAAGCTGCATATTGATTTAGGGTATGAAATACTTAATAATTTTAAAAGTAGAATCCTAAAATAAATTCATAATGTAAAATAAATATTTAGGAATAATTAATTAGGTGTTCCATCTATGAAACATGTTTTAAATGGTCTTAAATAATGCAAAAAACTAAAGAATTTTTACTTTAATACAAGGTATTTATTTATGAGAATTTAAAAAACCTTCTCAAAATCAATCATCAAATCTTAATCATTATACTAACAAGCGAAAATAGACTTGGATTATAAGGCCCAAAGGACCTTTCACATACTTTAAAGCAATTGAAGGAATTGACTGAAATAGAGCTTTTCATGGAGTACTTATTTTCTTTATTATTTATTAGTTTCATAACCACTGAAAATTTTAATTGAGTTGAAAGAGACATAAAAAATTGAAATTAAATTAAAATAGGAGTAATCAAATCAACGATGATGGAATATCTAATTTATTTTAAGGAATTAAACACAACAATCTAATCAAAAGGCTCTCTATTCATTTAGGGTATTTTATTTAATTTTTAAAAGTATGTAATAATATTAACAATATAGAAATAACTCTATTTATCAGGATGGAATTTCTGGATTTGTAGATTGTATCTCTACCTTGAGAAACCTCAGTATTATAGAAATATAACTCTCGTAATCAATTTTGTAATGAAGAATCAATTAATAAGAAATATTTTTAAACATTAGCCATAATTTTATCACTAATCAAGGCTTGAAAGAACTATCAAAGATATTAGTTTATTCCTCAAGTATAAGAACTTTTATGCTTGATTTTAGGTATTTACTTTATTAATCATATTCAAGCTTTGATTGAATTAATAAAATGATTAGCAACAACGATATCGACTAAGAGGGTGTTTAGCATTTGTCAGATGCCTTAAAAACATGTTCAACCCTCAAAAAACTGCATCTTAGATTATCGTAAAATGAATTTGACTTTTTAAAAGAAAATTAATAATAAAATAATTGAAACAGATACAATCACATAGGAAGAGAAGGAATAATATCTTTAGCTTCAGGAATATAAAATTGCACTGAATTAAGACATTTATCTCTTTTTTTACAGTATTAGTTTTTATTTTAGCAATTAAGATGAGCAATATTATTTTATTTTAAGATCTAGTTTTATAGATTATGAGGGTTCTATGCAGCTTGTTAATGCTGTCAAATAGTGTAAATATCTCTCATACTTGTTTATTTTTGCTTGGTAATTCGAATTATTTTAAAATTAATTTCATTAAAAATATTTTGTCTCTCTTGTTAAATTATTCTTAAAAATAATTCTCTGTTTACATATTTTAAAAATAAATATTTTGACTCTGTGTAAAAACTAACTACTTTAAATAATTACTGTATGAAAAAAGAGTATTAATTATCTTTAATATTTTAAAGGATGTGTGATTTTGTTTGTTGGTAATAAGACAGATTGCTAAAATTGTTAAGAAAACAGAAAAGGTTAGTAGAATGCTAATTTTAAATTTGATAAAAAAAAGAAAATCAAAAAAAGAGCATATTTTAAGATTTTGAAGGAATAGAACTTTATTTAAAGTGAGAAATGATTACTATCTAATTATATATAAAAATTATTTTAATAATAGAATTTTATTATATTAAATACTACTTTATATTTATAAGTTTTACTGACTAATCAATCTATTTATATTCATTTTCAATTACTTCATTCCTATTCTAAAATTAAAAAAAAATCTGATGAAGGCGAGATTCGAACTCGCGCCCTTTCGGAATAGAGCCTTAATCTACCGCCTTAGACCGCTCGGCCACTTCATCTT
>JH720317.1:1013395-1038498 GCA_000231825.2 Tetrahymena elliotti 4EA
ATCTGATGAAGGCGAGATTCGAACTCGCGCCCTTTCGGAATAGAGCCTTAATCTACCGCCTTAGACCGCTCGGCCACTTCATCTTAATTGAAATACTTGCTTGCACGTGACTTGAATGTGTAAAAAAATTTGAAAGATCTCATTTAAAGAATTAAAACATTTTAACATATTTTGATAATAAAACTAATTTGATATTTACTTAACTCTTATGAGAATAAATTAATTTATCATATTTTTAAAATGAAACCTGATTAATTTTAAATTTAGAGGATTTATTTAACTATTTTTTTATGATACTAAAATTTATTTGAAAATAAAATAAATAGATTAAAGTTATTAGAGGATATTTATTTATCTATTTTTTATTATTGCAATAATTAAAACTAATTTTATTACTAGATATATTTTTTATATAAAATGTATTTAATTTGTAACCAGACAGGTGTGTTTTTTATTTTTAGTTAGATATTTCTAAACCCTTTCCTACCACCATTTAGTCACTATCTCAACACAACTAACAAATAAAAACATTTATTTATGGTGCTTAATTACTAGGGGTGTCCTGTCTATACAAGGAAATTGTTCAGTCAGATGGTTTTTAGACAAACTCCCCTATATCAATACATAATTTTTGTTTTTTTTCAAGCCTACTTATTTTTATAATAATTAGCAAGATTGGGATTGGATCTTATAGCTTTTGGCTTTATTATGTATTGACTAGACATCAAGGCCGCTGACCACTTTGTTTCCACTTTATATTTTTTTAAATATTTTGCTGAAATATAATCTGAATAATATGGCTTTTAAATGAAAGGATATAAATTAAATGCTAGAAAGTTTAATTTTACAAAACTTTTAAGAATTATTTTATCTAATCATTAAATTTATTTCAAATTAAGAGATTGAATTTTTAATAAAATGAGAAATTAATTATGAAAGAGAATAAACAACTGTAGAGATAATCACTCATAAAAACAATAACAATTCAAATCAACCCTAAGCTGGAGAAAGAGACATAGGTAAGTCTTCTTTCCCTTCTCGGTGGAGGAAATCCAGGAGCATAAAGTGGATCAATCTCTGATTTTATGACCTTATTATAAAAAATAGAACAAAACATAAAAACATTAAAAAATAAATAAATAAATAATAATATATTTTATCTGTACACTTTCAATAAAATTAAATACATTATTTCTTTGTAAAATTCTCTAATTTCTAATTTTACTTCAAAATATCCAATCGATATCTGCGATAAAATTATTTAAATATAAATGTCTACCACATCACCTCGTTTATGTTATCTGTCATTTTTAACTAAATGAAAAATTCTCAAATAATTTTTATTCATAATTAATACTATAGATATTCTCCTATAAAAAATTAATGACTAAGATAAGATATACATACCATTTTAATTATTTAATTTTTCAGAATTCGTAAGATATGATGTATTTCATATTTCAATAAAAAAATTGATATTTCATAGTTTGATTTTTATTTTTTGCTGGAAAATATGAAAATTTTATGCAAATTTTCATTTTGAACAAATAAAACAAATTAGAAATTAAAAGCTAATTTTTCATAAAATGTAAGAGTGAAGCATAAAAAGTTCTTATTTTAGAATACACAAGAAATTTATTAGAATAGAACTTCCTTAAGAATGCAGTATTTAAAAAATTCTATTAAATTCTGAAATTTCTTTGATCAAAATTAAAATTGCATTTAAAAACAAATAAATTTGATTTGCATTTATTTTAATACATAGAATAGGAATAGCTATATTTTTGTTAGAAATAAAAAAAATTAGGACAAAAAATTGAACTTATTATCTTAATTATTAAAAAAAGATAAATTATTTTATCTTGCTCAAAAGAGATCAAGAATAATTATATTTTTAACTACCAAAAAAAATCAATTATATAATTAAAGAAGAGCTTTTTATTTTTGTAAAAAAGGTAGTTTTTATATTTAGAGCCTGTAAGTAAATGTTTAATTTAGTGGTGGAAAAATTATGAAAAAAGATAAAGTCAAAGACCTTTCAAAAATCTTGTGATTCTCAATTATTATTCCAATAAAAATCCAAATTAAAATTTAATTTTGAACTAATAATAAAACACCAAATCTAATCTGAAAATTCAAGATAAATAAATTGGGATTAAAATATTCACTTAATTTTGTATTAGATATCTGTTTTTCTAATTTACAAAATACAATCAATAAATGTGATTATATAAACTATAATAGATAATACAGATGTTTTAAATACATATTTATCTTTTTTTTAACATATTCGATAATATATGATTTATTGAAATTGATTAAATTTAGACAAAAACTGATAAACAAAATAGTAAAAGTATTTTATTTCCTCATCAATAAATTACAAATATAAAAAAATTTTTTTATCAAAAATTTGAAAGTCTTTTAATATTAATAAAGTTACTATTTTATCTTGTTTGTTTGGCAAAAATAAACAAAAAAAAGTAAGATCATTTCATTTATACAAAATATCTATTATTTTGCAGGAACAATTCATTCATTATTCATAAATAGTTTAAAGCAAAGTTTAATCATAAAAAGGAAATTGTAGATTTATTCCTCATTTTTAATCAGATTTAAATGTTGCAGAATTTAACTTTTCAAAGCTTGTAAATCTTAAAATAGCAAAATTTTAATTATACATTTAATACCTGAATATATATTTGATATTATAAAATGATAAAATCTTTTACGATTAATAAAGTAAATTGATAATTATTTGGTAGATTCTTTTAACAGATAAATATTTTAGTTTTTTAAGTCAAAAGTAAATGTTGAAAAATAATCTATCTATCTATTGATTTATTAAGTAAATATTAAACTTTAGTTCTTTATCTTGCAAGTTACTATTTAAACTATAATAATCGGTTAAATTGTCAATAATTAATTACTCATAATTTAGTCATCACACAATATTAGAAAGTAATATTGATGGTAAGTCAAATTTAAATTATTTTTTAGATAAAAGACAGAATCAATATGATTTATTTTAAGATGCAATTTTACTGAATTATTTACAAATTGCATAAAATGAATTAAAAAAATATTGATAATTAAATTTAAACAAATAAAAGGTTGTTTTGCTTAAAAAAATATGAAAAAATATTAGAATAGAATCAATGTATTGATAAATTTATTAAAATTAATTTATCAGTGATTAAATATTTATAATGAAAATCAGAGGCATAAATACTAATATATTTTTTAAATGAATCAAAGAATATTAAATAGGGCATACTTTTAAGAAACAATTAAATTTTTTAATTTTTTTAAACTGTAGAAATTTAAAAAAGTTTTTTAGTGATTTCAATTTGAATAAAGAGCTTTGTTATATAAAGAGTGGTAATAAATATTTAAATTAATCTACTTATGTTCTTTGAATAATTTTAAGAAAAAGAGAGAATAACATTGAAATATTAGATTAATTTAGATAATCAATTAATTATAAGATATTATTACAACAATTTAAAATTAGTTCAGATAAAACTACCATTTTTCTTTGAATTATTTTTTGAGATAGAGAGAGAAATATGTTTGAAATTATTAAATTAATTTAAAAAAATAGAGAAAATTATTTATTCATTTCAAATTAGAAAAAATTATTCTCCATTTTTGAGTGTAAAAGTGTTCTAAAGAAATATCGAAATTACATCTATTTCATGTAAATCTTTATTTTTGTATTAGCAAAGATATGTTAAGTAAATAGATATACGATTACTGAAAATTTTCAATTAGATTTTTTGGTGTATTATTTAGTTGTGGAATCTTTACTATTAACTTTTTTTTAATTAGTTTTGATCAAATTATTTGAATTTATTGTAATAAGAATAGTTTAGATTTGGTTTTATTTTAGTGTAGAAGCTAATTTGAATGAAATGAAAAAGTTTATGTTATGTTTGTTAATTTGTTTTTATTTTTATCTTTGTTAAACTTTAATAAGTTAGGAATTATCGAGGATGAGTTTAATGGATTTGAATATAATTTGTTTATATTTTAAAGACTATATTTGTAATATTCAGTTGAGTTTTTGATTTTTTGTGCATGAGAACTGAATAGAATTTTTAACCTCAGTAAAGATTAATTTTAAATTTGAAAGTGATAGATAGATGAAAGAGAGAAAATGAATAGATTAAGTAAAATTAATATTGATAAGAGAATGATGAAAGTAGAAAAAATAGACAGAGAGACCAAAAAAACATGCATTTTAATAAATATTTAATTTTTAAGATAAAATCTTCTTTCTATTTAATAAAGACGAAAAAATTAATTATTATAATAGTTACTTTTCAAAAATATTATTGAAAGAAAAAAAATAAAATAAATAACACATAGTAATTAATTAATGGAAGAAGAAATTTAAATTACTTCATAAGAAGAATTCAATTTATCTCACTAGCTGCTACTTAAAAGCAGGTGGGATTTTGATTCTAAGAAATTAGAATTTGATTAGTTGTAGAATTTCATAACCACCAATAATTTTACTTACTTAATTGAGTCATAAAATGAATATCTCAGAAGCTAATTTAAATTTAATGTAATTGATTTTAATATGATAGAAGAATTTATGACTGATGAAGATTCGGAGAGTGAGTAGAAACAGCTTGAGAAGCCGCCCTCTGTAACGAAAATTTAAATTAATAATGTTGAAATTGATGTAAACGAATAGAATAAAAGTAATGAAAAATAATTGAATTCTACTTATTAAGAGAAACAATAGAATAAAAGCTAATAAATACAATAAGAATAATCATAAACTTAAATAAAACCATTCAAACCAAAAAAGTAAATGCTCAGAGAATAAATGAGAGAATACGAAATGCTATAAGATAATACTGGATTAACCTACTATCAAAGGAAAAAGAATTTAATTCAAAACATGAAAGAAAAGGATTTGCTTCTAGATTGGGACAGCCTCAAAAAGGATGATTTAATTTATGAATAAAGCTAAATTGGAGCAGCCCGCAGAAAGAAGAAAAATAAAAAATAAATTGACATTATTGAGCTCCCCCATCCAGAAAAATAGTCTAATCAAAATGATTATTAAAAAGAAGTCAAAAGCTACAGAAAAATTCCAAGATCTTAACGCTCAGAATTAAATGGGACAACTAGCAAGGTTAGACAAATGATTTCTAATTAAAAAAGATTTTGATTTCTTAGTTATTTCTGATTTATTAAATCTTTTTATCAAAATAATATTGCCTTCCTTCTAACAAGCAAAAAAACAAAACAAACAATTTTATTTCTAAAAAATAAACAAAGAAATAAATAAAGAAATGCTTCTTCCTTCCTTTCTTTTTACTTAAAAATTAAAAAATTTAAACAAGATTAAAAAAAATATTTCAAAATAAAATTTGTTACTTAATATTTATTTAAAAAAAAAGAATGGAAATGCAATCGAAGAGGAAGAGGAAATTAAGAAAAAGTCTAAGAGTTAATCAAGAGAAGCTAATAATAATTAATAAGAATAAAAGTAAATTCAATACAAGCCATATAAAAGGTAGATTATTTTTATCATTAACTAAACTGTTTATTAACTTTAAGATAGATAAATTAAATAATAACATGTTCTTATTTATCTATTAAAATTCATATTGCTAACAAACATCTATTTTTTAAAGAGTTACCATGATTGCTGTAGAAAAATAAGAGCTCATCAAAAGAAGAGATAATTTCCTCAATTATCAATTTTTAAGTGAAAAGAAAATCAATACTAATAATATTTATATATCCAGTAGAGCACAAGCCTAAATTCCATAAATAAGGCCTGTAGAGGAAGGTAACATTTTATATAAATTATGTAACCAGTCAAGCTGTATAACTAGTTAACAAATGTTATTTAGATATTTAAGTTATCTTGATTGTAGTTTATATTATGATTAATACATGAAACTAAGAAATTATAATATTTTAAATAGTTAGAAATACATGGATTCTTAAAGATCTAGATTCAATTCTTGCTTTTAAAAACTCAGATGAATGTAATTAAAACCTTCAAAAAAAATATTTCATTTTCATTATTAATTAGCATTTCATTTTTTGATTAAAATACAGATCAAAAACTAGAAGAGTATATGAATAAATTTTTTGGCTTAAGAGCTCCTTGGTAGGTTTTTAATATTCTAAAATTAAATAAATACAATTTAAAGAACTCTATTGATTATTGCAATATTAATAGTGACTTTTTAAAGGCTTATTATACTTAAAAAGATATTGAAAATAAAAAAAAATAGTAAAAAAGATAATAAAAAAAGAAGTTGGATAAATCAAATTATGTTTGATCTAAATAAAAAAACTAACTAGCTAAGGAAATGAAAAAAATTAACTAATTTTGATTAAGTAATCTGACTTAATAAAAAACACAAAAACTCTTAATATATATAAATAAATATTTTTATATTTATAATTTATTTTATAATTTTACTTTACTGTATATTTATTAAAACTGTATATTATCATATTTTAAAAATGTATAACTTAATTTCATTTAGTACTTCAAAAAATAAATGATTAAAATGCAAACAATTTCATTAATTATTAGGTCAAGGGATTTAAATAATTTTAAATAAAAAACAAGAAAAGAAATTAAAAATTCAATATTTCTATTTTGAAATAATAATAATAATAAAGGTTTTAAGAATAAATATGCAAATGAATAATTAAAAATGCTGAATACTAAATATTTTATTTAATTAGATAAAATACAACTAAAGTATTCACAATAGTTAAAATTTATTTAATATTATTCTAATGAGGAAAACTTATCTAAAAATGACAAAAAATAGGTAATTAGAAGGAGAATTTACATAAATAACTTATTAATAATAAATTTAAAAAATCAAGATCGAATTCAAATAAATATTTTCAGCAATTAAAAAAACGAAAAAAAAGAATATCTAACATTTTTTATTTCTTTTTATTAAAATCAAAACAATGTCTTTTTATTAACTTTATACAGCAGTAAAGCAGTAAGAAGGGGAAAACAAAATACAAATTTAATTACCCTAAATAGAAAATAAAGCTATAAAAACGAATCATAAATTAAAGAAAATCATTTTAATAAAGAGGTATTATTTTTGTAAAATTTTGAATAAAATAATTGCGTTTGTATTATTAATTCAAAGTAATATTTTTAATAATTATAATAAAATAAACAATACATTTTTATTTTTAAATGAATTTTGAAGACAGCTTTTTTGAATGTTGGTAAAAAAATGAAGATTAAATTATGAAACTTGAAAATTAATTGTAGAGATCATAGATTGTAATCATAATGAATGATGGATGATAAACAAATTAAAAAGTGATAAATAAAAATAAGCATAAAAGAATAGATGGTTATTTATATAAATAATTATATTTTCATGATTTGACTGTAGTTTTACACTTTGTATAGTGAGTGTAGTTTTAAATTGAAAATTCTTTCAAGGCTATATATTTTTTGATAAAGAATTCTTCAACTATGATTGCAGCTGAGCAAGCTAAGAGTGTGATTAAAAGTACATACCCCATAAAAGAGTGCTAATTAAATAATTATTCATATATTAAGAAGTCAGGAATTTAATGCTCTGGTCTGGCTATTACTATGATTCCATAAATAGAATATCCTAAAATAAAGATTGATAGCAAATAGTTATAATAGATTCTCTTTTTAAATGGTTCAGATATAAAGTAACTAAATCCAGATGACATATAGAAGAGATTAATCATAAGGAATATTATTGAATTGAGTGCACCTTCCTTTCTAAATATAAAAGCACCTTAAAATTCTTCTAAGGTGTATGTTGGTGTGTGCCAAGACTGAGCCTTTAAAGCTACACAAGCAATTATCAAAGCAACAGTATAAATTAAAATTTGAGAGTAAATTGATAATTAATTAGGTAATATAAAACTTGTCATCTGGAATATGAGGGCATAATTTCTTTTTAGGTCCACTAATAGCAAGCAAAGCCATTAATGGCATTCCACAAAAGAAACTCAAATAAGTAAATTAGAAATCACCAAAATTTTAAGCTTCTTCCATCATAACTACACACCCCATAAACTTAAGAGTATTTTAAAGAATGATTACTCTAAAGATTTCTATGTTATTGGTTAAAGTAGCTCTACCATCTAATAAAATTTTTTCAACACATTTAATCGAGTCATCATTAGAGGAAAAAGGAGCTGTTAAAGCAGCATCTGCAGTGGCAAATGAGATACCAATATCTCCTATTTTTATATAATACCAATTTTTAAAACTAAAATAAATTTTTAAAAATAAATTAGTTTAATAATTCTTTAGGTTTTTAAATAAATACAAACTTTTGAAATTTTATGTTTAAAATAAAAAACTTTAAATGCCTTTATACTTTGATAATATAATTAATATAGGACAGCGATACTCCGCCAAAAAAAATGATGGAGTACCACTCATTGTAACCACTCAACAATTTTTTTAGTTGAGCACAACAATATTTTTAAGATAATTTTTTTTTTTTTGATGAAATCAAATGTTTTGATTTCCTTTGATTAAATTATATAAAATTACCTTGCTTGATAGCTTCACAATCATTAGCACCATCTCCAATCATACCTACTTTGAGATGTTGAGATTACAAGATTTCTATGATTCTTCTTTTCTATTCAGGACGCATTCTAGCAAATATGCTAGTGTTGACTAATAGATTACAATAAAGAACCAATTTTTCTTCTAATGTTTTGGTTTAAGATTTCAATGTTTCAGTTTCTTAACCTAACTGGCTATATTTATTTTTGTTAGAGAAAAGATACTAGTGATGAACGAGTTCAATTTCAGTTTCGCTTCTAGTTATCATTTAAAATGTATTCTCAAAGTAATCCAAAACTTTACCTGTGATGACAATTTGTTTATTGTTAGTAATAAGCTAGTCTATTATTTAAAATGAATTTTCTTATTCTTCTTAATCATAAACTAATTAGATGTGCTCATTTTCTACTTTCTATATAACAAGCTTATTCTTTAAGGCATTAGAACATGGAACAGCATCAATGAAATAAACTTTACTATTTTCGTCAAGAATATTGCACTCAGTACCAGTTTAGAGTGTAGTAAGAGGATTATCTCCTGAAATAATTTTACATTCAACACCACCTTCTTTTAATCTCTAAATGCATTCAGCAGTGTCTGGTTTTAATTTATTTTCCAATACTAAAAATCCTAAGAAGTGTAAGTTTTATTCTAAATCTTAACGCTACATTGTTTTAGCATCTTCAGTCTCACTAAGCTCATTATAACACAAGCCTAAAATACGAAAGCCTTTTAATGAGAGAACATTTAATTTTTCTGTAAAATTAGATGGGATTGAAGTTGGAATACATAGTTCTCTAACCCTTTCTGGAGCACCTTTTAGGAAAGCATATCTTTTACCTTAATCTCTAACAATAGTTGACATGCGCTATAATGAAGAATCAAACTCAAACATCTGTAAAACTTCTAAATGTGTATTTTAATATCCTGCTTTGAATTTAATAGAAATATCAGAAGAGTTTTCTAACTTAAACTAAGAATATTTCATCATCTCAATATCAAGCATATCTCCTACTAATTATCCATTCATCAAGTAAACGCCATGGCATGTTGCAAAAAGTTTAAAATGAATACTACTACCAATTTAATCTGAGAAGTTTTATTTTAATTCCTAAAGAGTAATCATCTTACCTAAGTTTCCATCATAGTATCCATTAACTTCTATTCCATTTGTAGTCAAAGTGCCTGTCTATAAAATTAAAATAAATAAGATAAATATAATTCAAAACAAAATCTTCATAAAAACAAAGCACACTTTAATTTCAATTATTGATGGTATTGCAAATATTAAAATATTTACTTTGTCAAAACACATATGAGTTATTTTACCAGCAATCATAGTTTTTTATGGTTCGATACCAAGTATGTTATGAACCCTTAATCTTATTAAGGCAAATGATAAACTCAGTGATTAGAAAATAGGTAAGAATGGAGGAAGAGTCCATGTGAGAGTGTCAAATAACCTATAGAAATAAGTAATAACAGAAATTTCTATATCAATTATTTTAGGAACTCTAATTAAATAGATTGAGAACTATAGAACTGCAAGACCTATGAAAAATATCAAGGAGTTCTTTACGAAATCAAACTCAGTTTGACGAGGGTAGAGGATAGATCGTAAAATTTGACCTTTGAATGAAGTGAATTCAACTCTGACTACTTTGGCAAGTATCTTAGCAGACTGTTGAGATTTTGCTTAAAAAATAACTGTCCCATCAAAGAGGTAATGTTTCTTTATTTTTAAATAACATAATTTAGTTAAATCATTGCTTTTTAAAGAGATTAAATTTGAAAGTAAGTCCAAATTTAATAATTTATTTATTAGTTACTTTATGGTCGACAGAGTCATAGTTGAAAGGTTAGTTTTTATTTTTATTAATCGAAACTTTAGGGATAGGAATAGATTCACCTGTCAACGAGACTTCATTCATGAGTAATTCTCCTTAGATAAGAAGACAATCACAGGGTATAGTCATCTTTTCTTCTAGTTCTATGATGTCTCCTGTTACTAGATATTTGCTATCTATTAATTATCCTTGATCTGTACTACCTTTAATTAGTAAATTAACTTTAACTATTGTCAAATTTGTATTAATTCAATGAAAGTAATCTTAAAAGCTCTTCTTGTTCACTTTATTTTAATTCATTTTTATAAATAGAATTTTGTTTTATGAATGAAAATCAATGTCTTTTTACAATTCAATTGGATGTAAAAAATGAAAACATTCAATAAATATTTCATCAAAAATATGATTAAAAAATGGCAAATAAATGAAATATTTTTGTTAAAGATTTTTGAATAAACAATTATTTTTACCTTATCTAAAAACTTTAATTTAGTGGTCGAGGAGAGCCATTTTTTTGATCTTCAGGAGAGAAATTCGAGTCATGATGTAGTTAAAAATAGTAATCGAGAACTAAACTGAGATAATGATAATAGAGAATTGTATGTAATTTTGCATGAACCAGACTACAACACTTGCATATTGAAGAAAGTAGAAAGGGGATGTCATTTCTTAGATTAAAAACTCAAAGATAGATGGAATTTCTATTTTCTTTTCACATGAACCATACTCTTTTCTTAACTCAGTTACTTAGCTTTCACTCAAATAAGCTTTTTCACTCATTTTTGAAAGAGGAATTTCAGAAAGTGGGTACTCAACAGCTTTGAAATAAGGGATTGAATTATTTATTTGATTTTTTTGAATAATGTTTTCTTCATCCTTTATTTATTTTTCCTTTTATTTATTTTCATTTTAATTGTGAAATATGTAGTCTAATTTACGGCTTTTAAATCCTACTTAAACTTCTACTTAATTATTCTTCCAATTTCTTGTGTGGAATTCTACCTTATTTTCAATTAGTTCAGTACCATCTTCATTAGAGATTAAGAAATGAGAAGCATCACTTATTTAACTTACTTTCACATACAAGAAGCTCTTTCTTAACTTGAAAGACCATCTTAGAAAGAGAGCGAAAAGAAAACAAGTTAAAATAGAAAATAAAATAGAAAGAGTGATTCTAGATGTCTTCATTTAAATTAAATGGACCTCTTTTACATGGCAACCACCTTCAACATTTGAGGCATGCACAATGACTACCTCACTGCTGCCTTATCCTTCTTTAAATGCATGAGCTTTATTCATTTACTGATGAGGTATACTTTATGCCTTTTAGTTTTTAATTTTTTATAATTGTTTAAAACAAGTAATTTGATAAACCATATCATTTAAAGACTCTTTTATTATATATTTTATCTCTTACTGCTTTTCTAGTAAAATAATTAAAGATTGTTGACTTATAAAGTAATTTACAGTCAAAACTCAAATCCAATTCCATCCACAAATAGATATTTCATCTTAATTCAGTATCTTATTATTCCTTAATATGTCATATTCTACTTAATTTATTATTATTTTAATATTTATAATTTACTGTATGAAACTTTATTTATATTCTAACATTTTAAATGGTAAAGCTGATTTACTTTTTTGCCAAAGACCTCTTGGTTCATTCATTGATTATTTATGAACTTGTCAATTATAAGTATTTTATCATCAAAAATTACTCATGTCTTAAGAACATGTTTTTTACTTCATTTTACAAAATTTACTTGCAAAAAATGTGGGAAAATTAAATATGTTTAAATGTAATTTGCATTGATATTTTTAAAAGCTTTTTCTTATTTAATATTTGCTTGTTTATTTGTTAGTTTTCATACAGAGAAAAATGACATCAACTAGAACAAAAAAAATCAAATGAAGAGACTAACTCAGTTTAAAAACAAAGATCTTACTTTTCTGAAAGTAAAAAATCTACTTTGGTAATCTATTAATAGTATAATTAAATTTTCACATTAATTAGAAAATCACTAGAAGAAGACTAACCAATTAAAAATTATGTACAGCAGAAACAATTATATTCTAGTTTTTGATTAACTTACTCCCCTAAATTGTATTTTTTTATTTTTTGAAAACACATGTTTTGTATTGATTTACTTTACTTCTTTCACTTAACTCATGTATGAATTTTTTCATTTTTCAAATAAACAATCAAGCAACATTAAGAAATGTTAAATCCTATATCAAACAATTCTAATTTCATTCTAAATCACCTAATTGTTAATTTTTCTATATGAATTCATTATGATAATTTTCCTATTTTATAATTGTACAATAAAAAGAAAAACAAAAAAAATAAATTTAGTAAAAATAATATAAATTTTTATCCTTAACTAAACAATAAAAAAGTATCAATTTTTACAAGTTTAGTAATAATTAAAAATAATATTGAAGATAATTTTCTAGCTGAGGAATTAAATCTGTGAATAAAATTTTATTTATAATTAATATTGGTAAGAAAAAATATTGTTTAACATTTAATTTTTTAGTAAGTTTATTTTCATAATTAATTAACTTATTTAAACATTTAATCAAACTAGTACAAACAATCATTTATAAAGAGCATTTCTCTTAATTTTTATAACTAAATTAGGTCGCTTTTAAACGATATCAACAAAGTATTTATCTAGCAGATAATTAACTTTTTACACATTTTACATTTTATGGACCAATCTTATTAAAATCCCGTTAAGAACTTTTCATATTTTAATAGTGTTTGAATGAAAAAATTTTTTTAAAACATATTAAAAATGAAGAAATTCTATTAATTTGAATTTGCCAATAAAATAAATATTATTAAGGAGTTTATGAAAATGTATTTGTTATTTTTTATCAGAAATGTTCATAAATCATAGGAATGAGATTATTTTTTACATGCTCTCTTTGGCTGTAAATATATCTTAATAGTTTTTCCTCTGAACTAAAAAATGTGATAACTGATTTCTCATCTATGAAGATGTTATGCAAAGAAGAAAACTCATCTGTTAAGTGATTTTAATTTATTATTAAAACCAAAAGCTCAATATTGAGGTTAGAAAGAAGGATAGAAAGTTGATTAAAAAGTGATTTATTTTTAATCTCTAATTTTAAATCTGTGATAAACAGTAAATAGGTATGATATTGTTTTATTTTATTTATTTGCTCAAGCTTTTCTTCATAATTTTTGTAATTATAGTTTTTTAGAGCAAGGTATACTGAAATCTTTTGATCTGTATCCAAAATAAATTATTTCAAGGCTGCTTACACTCCTTAGTGAAATATGAACTCAGCAGATACAGTTACTTAATTGTTTTATTTATTTGATAGCTTTTCGCTTAAGAATATGTGGCACTTAGACTAATTGTTGCTTGTGTTTATTTTTTATTCTTCAATAGAAGATTCAGATGAAAAATCAAATTATTCTTTTTCTTCAATTAATTAAATACTTTCTAAGTAATTAGACTCAGTTTAATTAATTTTTTTATCTAAATTTTTTCTAATCTAAAAATTGTTTAAAATTTTGTGTTAACTCTCATCATGTAATTTGGTCTTATTATTGATAAATGAATTTTAGTTAGTTATTTAGGTTTGATTCTTAAATATTTCGTCTTTATTTGGTATTTCACCTTAAAAAGAACATTTATTTACTTTTAATTAAGTAGAATTTTAATTATTTTTTTAGGAGATATTATTTCCTTCATATTTATTTATTTGGTTGGTATTCAATAAAAAATTATTGTCAACTTAACTAAACCTATTTTTTAAATTGAAAACCTATTAGCTTTGGATCAGTGGAGAAAATTAAGGTACATTTTTATCTTAATATAATATTTTTTATAGAATAAAACCATTGCTTTTTATTTTCTTGAGATTATTCTCAAGAGGAATTTTTAAGATTGAAGAGATTTTAGGGATTTGTTTATCATTTTTAACTAAATTGTATCCTTATTAATTTTCATCTTCAAAGAAACTGCCTTTTTCATAAATTTGTTTATTAATAGATTCAAAACTTGTTACTTAATCTATTTATACACTTAGAATTTCACTTTTTAATTTTTAATTTTACAGGAATAAATTTAAAGAATTTTCTTTTACTGCAAGAGAATTTATTAGGTTTTTGTTTGAGTTTTAAATTTTTCTTTATGACTCTCTAAATGTAAACTATATTTAACTATCTTGAACGCTTTTCTTGATATTTTTTTCAGAGTCATAATATTTTTTGCTTACATTCTTATTCATTGAGTAATAGTTTTCATCTAAAATATTTGCAGTTTTTAAGTTATTTTGAAGATGTTTTATATCTCTACCATTTTTTTGGAATAGTTTCAAATTCTTTAAAATTATTTTTGAGCTTGTCATTTGAACTTCCTGAAAATAAAGTTTTTCTTTAAAGCAATAGCTAATAAGACCAAATTAATCTTTATCCTTATAAAGAATATCATTTATTAAGTCACTTTGAACAGCGTCAGATTTAAATTGTGAATATTTACTGACACAAGCAGATATAGCACATACTTTTACATTTGCATGTATCAAATTTATATATTTAGTGAAAATTTCTTTTAAATAAGGATTTTAAATGTTCAATTTTTCAAAAAGATTGATTGCTATTTCTAGAGCTCTAATTTTAATAAAAGGTTAATAATAAAAGCACTTTTCAAAAATGTTAGTTATAATTAGACCAGCATTGTAATAATTCTTAAGCATAATCTAAAATTTAGCTTATTCAATTGCATAATACTGAAACAAAACATCTGAGCTAAATTAATATTTGCATATTTTTTCTTGACTTTAGTTTTTTCTTATCTTAAAATATTAGTGATAATGAACAGTTTTCTTTGGATTCTACATAATTAATTATTATTTTAATTATTGTATTTTACCCATCAATTAATCCTAAATTTAAATTTTAGTTTGATTCTTTCTTTCAATTTTTTTGAAAAATAAATTTTATTTGAATTTATTTTCATCTTTAGTGTCTTTGTTGATTTCTTTTTCTTAATTTTATTTATATTTATCAAATAAACCATTTTTCTTTATCTGTCTAACTTAGTAGATGGGAGAATCCAATAGACTATGCATATCATTTGAGTAATAAAATAGACTTTAAGTTGTTTCAGGTTCATTTATTACTTAATTTATATTTTATCTGCTAATTGTATTCACACTATTCAACTCTTTACTATTATTCTTTTTATTTAAGCGGTTTCTTATGTAGAGATTTTGGAATTTTTATAAAGTATCAAAAAATTCATTCTATTTATTTTAGAGTCTGTAGACAATGCAACAGAGGAAGCATTACATCATTTCTCTTTTTAAACAGTTTGGGAAATATTACTAACTGAATTCTTGAGTCTCTAAAATTATTTCTTCTAAAAATTCTGACTATTCTGCCTAACCCTTTTCATTTATATGAAAAAAAAAAGCTTTTATTAGGTTTATAGTCCTATTGTATAAGTTCCACAAAAGAAAGACTTTATCTTATTCTATTAATTTCTTATTTTCATCATTTTATATTTGAGATTTATCTCTATTTTCTGTGAAAGAATCTTCTAAGTTGTTTTAGTTAGTTGCATTTTATTTATCTTTGTTGAGTTAATCAATAGAAGAGTCATCATTTTGTAAAAGGTAAGATGAATTTTCATAAAACCCCAATTCGTACTTTGCATATATAATAGATCTTTAAAAGTTTTCTATTGATTCATAATATCTTCCACAATTATAATGAATTACTCCTATATTATTGTAACACACCCCTAATGCCCTATGATTGTCAAATTTATTGAAATGCTGAATCTCTATGCTCAGATTAATTAAAGACGCACTCTCATTTTCTTTATATATATTCTAAGTGGTAAATGCCAAGACTTGAAATAAATTTTTAAAGCTATTAAATAGTTACTATGTATCATGTGAATAACATAATTCGTCTTAATTCATTTGAAAGTAGTCATGAGAAACTTAGCAGCTAGTCCTTAACATCTTTCTAACATTAACAATTATATCATCTGTTGATAATATCTTACCAGATTAAATATCATTTTATTTTTTCCTTTTATTTTTCTAGGATATTTGTTTGAGAATATTTGTTAAGTGGGTTACAGGTTTGAGAGTTTGTTCTCCTAGCTAAAAAGCATAAATTATCTAAACAGATAAAAGAATAATCATTAAAGCTAAGGTGATGAGTATAAATAATACACTATAGTACTCTATTTATTCTTGTAAATGGGAAGAATATTGCTGCATTTTTTCTTTTGAGAGGATGTTTAAAAATAAAAAAGCATTTTTAATTTCATATTTAGGTAGTTATTAATCCTTTTACCTGAGAATCTCTTATTTTGATACTTTATCAGCTATTGTAATTATATTTTTTATTACCATACACTCTGTTTCATTTCTTTGATATTCGAAAACTTCAACTTAATTATTATAATCAAAACCAACTAGATCTAAATTATTTGTTGTATTTAAAACTAGTTAATTATCTTTTGAAATCAATTAAATAAATTTTTATGCCTCATTTTAATCTTGCAAATAGTCTGTTTCTGCTTGTTGAATAGTGAGGATTTTTGTACCATTTTGTTTTTACTCTGAATGATAAATTACTGTTTGGTAATATGGATTCAAAATAATTTGTAATTTAGAGTTTGAACCAAAATTTTTAAGATATAAAGGTATGATTGATAAATCTTAACTCAAACATAAGATAGAATGGTTTTAACTTTATTTTTGGGAATCTTACTCATTAAATTTCAAGTTTCTTTAGCAAAAAGATTGAGCAATAGATGGTTAATTATTTGAATAAACAATTTCTGGTTAAATTATTACAGTGTGTGTACTATTTAGAGTTTTATTGTAATAAAATCTGCATCTGGCATCAAAATTAAATTATCCTTGATATGGGCAAGTTTTTGATTGTTAATAATTCTTAAAGGTCGTGTTAACGCTCTTACTGTAAAGTAAACCATCATAATCAAATACAAAAAACATATCTTTAAAAACTATCTGTCTTTCTTCTCTATTTTTGTTAACAATTTATAATGATTTCCAAATTGAATCTATTCTAATAACTTAATTCATTTGTTATAATTATATTTAATCTAACTCATTCAGATACGATTGGTTTACTAAATGCCTATTCAAATAAAAATAAAATATTATTAATTATGTTCAAATTGATTGAAAATAAAAAAATAAATCCATTTTATTTAAATATTTTTTATTCATTTCAAAAAAAGAAACTAAATAACAATCAATATATGTATAAAAAAATATATTTGAATTAACATGCAGTAATTGCATTAGCTATTTTAATTCAGGCTGATTAATATTTATGATTAAAAATTTATTGTGCGTTAATTTGAAATTTAAAAATAAAGTCTAACAATTAATTCAGTAATTAAAAATGTGAGAAATCACCTCAAAAAAAATTAAGAATATTAAAATTATGATTACTCACATTAATAATTATTAAATACTTGCATTTAAATTTTGTAAAAAAATTAATTATAAACTAATTTTATCTTAATAGATTTTTTTTGAGTATTTTATAGAAATATTAATTTATTTAGTAAAGAGGGATGGTATTATCTATAAGCTTTTCAATCTTTATATAATAATTTATTTTTTATCCGAAATCTGAAGTATTATACTTATTTTCTTTTGAACACTAAAGAGCCTTAATTTTCTATTGAAAAATGTAAATATTGTCTTAATTTTCTTAACAAAAAAAAAACGAATAGTCTTAATCTTGTTAAGTGAATTGGTACATTTAATTTTCAATATCTTGTTTTAATTGGATGTTCTTTAAAGATTTTTGATAAATAGAAATGAGATTCAAATAAATTTGAAAATTACAAAAATAAATACTTTATCTGTAAAAAAATAATAAATGATTTTATTTACCATGTGCTAGTGAAAATTGGATTATCCCTAAAAAGTTTCATAAGCTTTTAGTTTTCTATATTTGCGTAAGTCCTCTCAATGTTGTGGAGAGCTGGAATATGTCTTTAATCGCTTATGATTTTTTCTTAGATTACATTACCAAAAAATTCATTAAGTAAGTATGTATACCAACTAAATTTTTATGTCTCAAAGCTTAACTGAAACACTATTGCAGAATTCAGTAATTTAGAGTTAGTTATTTAGTCCAAGAGTAAATTTTTTGAGAAGTCATTAACTAATTAGAAGCAATATTTCTAATAAGAATATAACACTAGGAAGGTAAAAATCATAATTGTTATGGTTGGGAAAAGAGTAATTGAGATTACTATTATTCTTGTCTTATTATTCTAAAAAAATTTGAAGCCTAAACTCTTTTCTGACTTATCAGATATTTATACATTTACTTATTTATTCATTCATCAAAAATATTATCTTGGATTAATTAATATTAAACTTCTACGTTTTTATTACACTTTATTTTTTGTTTCAGGTACAAGTAGATCTGATTATTAATCATTCAAAATATCTAATTAAAAAACTAAATAACTCCAATCCATACAATTTGTGCATAGAAAGAATATCTAAACCAAAATAAAGAAACAAGTGAGGAATGTATATAAAATTTATGAATATGTAATGTATACTCTACTATTTCTAATGATAAATATTTGTTAACAACTAAAATTTTCAAAATAGCTTACCTGAACCAAAATTTTTTTTTACATTGATAAAATTTTAATATGAAGAAATGAAAATTGATAGTATTTAATTAAACAAATAATATTAGATTTGAAATATGATTATGTTAATTTTTTTTACATATTATTTTTGTTTAAAAATTCAAAATTGTTCATAGATCATAGGTAGGAGGTAATTTTTAACGCGTTCTCTTTAGCTGTAAATATACTACAATAGTTTATCTTCAGAGCTAAAAAATGTTATAACTGATTTTTAATCCATGAATACATTATGAAACGAGGAAAACTCTTCTGTTATTTAGTTTTAATTTTAGATTAAGACCAACAGTTCTATGTCTAGGCTTATTAGAAGAGCACATAACTCATTAAATAATAATTAATTTTTAATTTCTAATGATACATCTGTAATAAAGAGTAAATATGTGTGATGTTCTTTAAATATATCATTTTGCTTGAATGTTTCTTAGTGTGTTTAATTTATATAATTCTTTTAAGTGAGATAAAGTGTAATTTTTTGATCTGTATCCAATACAAATTATTTTAAGGCTGCTTAAATACCTTAATGAAATATAAATTCAGTCGAAACAAAGCTTGATGTCAATTATAGTTTTTCCTTTTTTTTTTCAAAATTGAGGTATTACGTATTACTTTGGATGTGTGTAGTTTGTTTGTACTTTTTATTCCTCAAATAAAGATTCCTAAGAAAAATTGAAAAAATCTTATTCTTCAATGAGTTAAATATTATCTAAGTAGGTAAATTCAGTTTGAGACATCATTTTTTTATTTATTCTTTATGAATAATTATTCATGATATTGTGTTTACTTTCATCACCATGATCACTTTTATTATGAAAAAACGAAGACTAATTACTTTCTGTCATTTCCTGATATGAATTTTATTTATCAATTTATATTTAAAAATTTTCTTATCTATGAATACTCAAGTCTTTTTCTTAGTCTTCATTTAAAAAGCTTAGGCTTACCTAGTTGAATGCAGAATCTTTTTTTCTTTGATTCTCTTTATCTTTAAAGTTTAATTGATATTTATTTGTAATTTTTGGTGAACTCTAAACATGAAAGGGATCTGTAAAGCTATTATAAGTAGGAGTTTATTTTATTTTTTATAAATCTTATTCATAATCTTTTAACATCTAACTAAAGTTTTCATTTTCGATAGGTAATTTTAAAACAGAAGAAATTTTGGGGTTTAGAACATAGTTTTTCATAAAATTACGAGGTGTTTTTTCTTATTTATAATTACTGTTAAAGAAATTTAACTTTTAACTTGCTTAGACAGATTCAGCAGTCTAATTACGATTGTCACTCTTATTTAATTAGTCTATTTAATTTATTGAAAATTGATTTCTTGATATTTATTTATTTAGTTTTTATGATTGAAAATAGGAAGACTTTTCATGATTATCTTGAAAGTAAAATTCTTGGTTACTTTATTTAGAAGGTTAATTTTAAGATTATCTAAAGGTGAAACAATCTTCATGCTAAACATCTAATGTATTGCTTTTGAAAAGATTCAAAGTAATATTTTTCCTTTGGGTTTCATTTTTATCTGAAAATAAACAACAATTTTTATCTAAAGTATTTTAGATGTTTTTTTTGCTTATGTTTTTTTAAGATTACACGCTTACATCGCTTTTTTAGTTTGTTTTATAAAAAGTATTGTAATTCTTCAAAATTAATTTGATATTTGTTAATTGAATTTATTATTCATAAATTTTTTCTTAAAAAGAATATTTAATGAGGCCAAAATGATCTTTATCCTTAAATAAGATATCATTTATTAGGTCGCTTTATATTGCATCAGATTTGAATTAGGAGTATTAACTCATACATGCAGTTATCATACAAACATTTATATTCTTATGAGCTAAATATGTATATTGATTTAAAATTTATTTTAAAAATGGATTATCAATTTTTGAAAGCTTGAAAATGTCTGAAGCTATTGTTAATGCTTTCATTTTAATATGTGGACTGTAATAAAAGCAATTTTCAAAAATATTTGTAATGACTAATCCTGCTAAGTAGTAATTTTATTAAATAATCTGAAAGCTGGCAAATTCTACTGCATAATACTAAAATAAAATGTCAGAGCTAAATTAGTATTTGCATAATTTATCTTGACTTTAATTTTTTCTATATTTAAAATAAGCCTCATAATTTTGAGGCAAATTAGTCTGCTTTAGTGGCTATTTGAAATATAGCTTAAATTAATCCTAAATTAATATGGCACTTTTAATATTTTTTAGACTCTAGATTTCACCAAATTTTTATTTTTCTCGTTCTTTTATATTTTTTTTATTCATTTATCTTGTTTAATTTAAGTATAGTTTGTATTTCTTATATAAATTATTTTTTTTTATTTATCTGTTTTGTAACATTGGCGAAACCAATACATTATGATTATTATTGTCATAAAACAATTATATTTATGCTTCTTGATCGTATTAAAATTAGCTTACATTTTAAGTTGTGGAAGCTTAAAAGCTATTTAAGCTTTTACGATCAGTTATTTTATCTTAGCGATTTTTAAAGTAAAGGTCCTGAAATTTCTACAAGGATTAAAAGTATTATTTGTTTTGTTTTACTAATTTATATACAATACATTTCATGTAGCATTCTATCATTTCTCTTTTTGGACAAGGTGGTAGATACTTCTAACTCATATTTTATATATCAAAAACCATTTACTCTAAAAACTCAGATAAGTGTGTTTAAATATTTTCAGAAATATGAGAAAAAAGTGCTTTTAATAAATTAATTGTTCTATTGTAATAACTCCAAAAAATAATCATCTTTTCTTCTTCAATCTACTTTAAATATTCATTATGCTCAAGGCAAGAATTTTAAGAGTCTTATTAGTTAATTAGATATTATTAAACTTCGTTAAATTATTTACTCAAGCGACTTGCATTATCTGTTTGATTTTCATAAAATCCCAATTCATACTTTGCATATATAATGGACCTTTAAAAATTTTCTATTGATTCAAAGTACCTACCATTATTATAATGGATAACTCCTATATTGTTGTAGCATATTCCTATAGCTGAGTGGTTATCGAATTTCTTAAAATGCTGAATTTATAGGCTAAGATTAATTAAAGACACACTCTCGTTTTCTTTATAAAGATTCTAAGTCGTAAAAGATAAGACTTTGAACAGATTTTTAAAACTATCATATAGTTGTTAGGTATCATATGAATAACAAAATTCATCTTAATCCATACGAAAGCGATCATTCGGAACTAAGCCAGTTGTTCTTTGAAAATTTTTAATATTACTCTAAATATCTTCTGTTGAAAACATCTAACCAGTTATAAAATTTATTTAGATGACTCTCTTTCTACTCTTTTAAGAAATTTACTTTAAAATTTTAGTTAAGTGAATTATAGGGATTAAAGTTTACTTTCCTAATTAAAAAGAATATATTATCTGAATCAATAACAAAATAGCCATTAAAATTAAGGTGATAATAATAAATAAAAGATTATAGAATTCTATTTATTCTTCCAGGTGTGAACTGTATTATTACATTTTTTCTTTGGAAAGAATGTTTAAAAATTAGTATGCATTTTTTATTAAATATTTAGGTAAAAGTACATTTGAAAGAAGCATTTCTTGTCTTGGTAATTTATCTACTATAGTGATTCTATTTTTTATTACTATACAATCAGTTTCATTTCTTCTGTATTCAAATATTTCCACTTACTTTGAGTAATCAAATCCTATCATATCCAATCGATCAGTACTATTTAAAATTGATGAATTATCTTTCAAAATATATTGCATGAATTTAGATGCCTCTTTTTAATCTTTTAATAAATCCGTTTCAATTTATTATATTGTGAATGTTTGGTTACTAGTTTATTTATTCTCTGAGTTATATATTACTGTTTGGTATTATGGATTTAAAACAAATTACAATTTAGAGTTAGTCCCAAAGTTATTAAAAAAAATAGGTATCATAGATAAATCTTAGCTCATACATAAAATTGAGTGATTTTAGCTATTTTATTATATTAATTATTGATTATAATTTAGCTTTCTTTGACAAAACGACTAAGCGATAAAGGGTTTATTATCAGAAAAAACCATTTAAGGTTTAGTTAAAACCGTGTAATTTCTACTAAGAGTTAGGTTAAAGTATGATCTGCATCTAGCATCAAAATTAAATTATCCATTATAGGGACAATTACTAGGTGGTTTATAGTCCTTAAAAGTAGTATTTACACTCTTAGTGTAAAGTAAACCATCATAGTCAAATACTATAAAAATATCTCTAAAATGTATCTCTCTATCTTATCCCTAAATGTTAACAAACTAGAAAGGTTTCCAAATAGTATCAATCAGAGTAGATTATTTTATTTACATTAACTAAATATCGTCAAATTCTCTTAAGTAAGACTAGTTTACTAAATGCCTATTACATTAAAAATTATTTTGTTTAAAAAGATAAAATTAATTTATTTCTAAATAAATGATAATTTTTCTCATTAGAATCTTTCTCAAACCCCAATACAATTTATGAAATATTTTTAAATTTAAGTTTGATAATAGGAACTATTTTATTTAAAAAAAAATTTAAATAAAAGAATATCTTAACAAACTCTATCAAATTTAATTTACTACTATTCTTTATTAAGATCCAGATTATACTAATAAAAAACAGCATTTTTAGAAAAGTGATTTAAAATCTTAAAAATTTTTTTTCATAGAAGTCTTGATGATTAATTTCCAGAAGCCATTTATTTAAGAGGATGAGTATTTTAATTGAACAAATATTGTTCTATACTTTTTATATTAGCAAATAAGTGCCTGAAATTAATTTTTATTGCTTCTTAGAAATAATAACTTTAATATCTCAATAATTAATTCGGGGGATTAAAAATTAGTTTTCTTTTTGACAGAGGAATATTGATTTTTTTATGAATAAGATATTTATTTTCAAACTAAAGTAATCACACATTCTTTTTGGTTTTAATTTTTAATGCTAAATAGAATAATATTCTTAAGTATTAAAAAATTGTATGAATTGCTAAAAATCTAAAATGTAAATTGTTTGTAAATGAAAATATCTTATTTTACAACTAAATTCAGTAAAATTAGCAATGTAATTTACCATGTGCTTGTGAATATTTAATTTTTTCTAAAAAGATCTAATACATCTTTATTTTCTTTGTTAGTGTAAGTTCTGTCAATATTGTGGATTAGAGGTATATGCCTTTAATTACTTCTTATTTTATCTTAAATAACATTTCCAAAAAACTCACCAAGCAAATAGATATACCAGTTAAATTTTTATGTTTAAGAACTTAGTTAAAACATTATGGCTGAATTTAATATTTTAGAGTTATCAATTTAGTCCAAAAGAAGGTTTTTTGAGAAATCATTAACTAATTATAAGCAATATTTTTAATATTAATTTATGATCAAAAAAGTTAAAATCATTAGGATAAATGTTGGAAAAAGAGTTATTGAGATCACTATTATTCTTGTCTTATTGTTTTTGAGAAAACTGAAATCAATATACCTCTTTAATTTATTCTTTGTTGATATATTTACTTATTAATTCATATTTATCTGTTAATTAATTAATAATAAACTTCTACCTTTACTTTTTTTTCAACTTTTTTAATACAAAAATAGTTGATTTTAATCAGTATTTGCTAATTAACACTTATTATTTCAAATTCTTAAACAAATTTTTATTCTTTTAGTTAAAAAATAAAAACTATCATCTAAACATTAGTGATAGGGATACTTCAAAATCTTTAATATTTTCTGCTATTTTTGATAAACACTATTTATATTTGTTTTGATTTTTTTGAAGATTTTTAAATTATTTATCTGATAATCTCAAATTCTCACTTATATTACCTACCATATTCAAAAAACTGGAAACATAATTTAATTTCAAAATTTTTTTTGAAAAAGTTAATCAAAATTTTCTTATTAATAATTAATTAATTTGTAATAA
>JH720317.1:1039244-1063702 GCA_000231825.2 Tetrahymena elliotti 4EA
AGCAAAAAGATTAGTTAAATTATCATTGAAATATTGAAATGACAGGTATTAATTGCCTTTAAATAATTTAATGTTAATCACACATAAATTACATCTTAATCTTTGAATCTTAAAACAAATAAAATTTTAATTTAAATATCTCAACATTTATCAATCTTCATCAAAATTTTTATCTGTTTAAATTATTTTTTTAATAAAATTTATATTTTTTTAAAGATAATTAAAGCAAAATATTACAGTTTGTTGATGATTTTCAAGATTTTTCTTTATTTGATGATGATAAATGAAATAATTTATAAAATAAACTCAATCAATTTTCTGTTTTATTAATTTTCTTAAAATTAATAATTTAAAGGCTTTTCAAAAAAGTTTTTTAATAACATGGGCTACATTTATTCAAATAATACTTTTACTTGAAATATTTTCCTTCTCAATCATAATCCTCTACCACAAAAATCAAAACACAAAAAGTAATTTTTTATTTAAACTATACAAGCAAAATAGTTAAAGAAGCTAAGTTTAGACTTTCAAAAGTCTAAATGATAAGATATTTAAGATCAGGGAGAATTAATTAAAAATGAACATATCTGTAAATAAAAATGAACATTTAGTTTCTTTTTGTAAGTGTATTTCTAAACCAGAAATAATTAAAAATTTCTAAATAATTCATAAGATAATAAAAAGGATTAAATTACTTTACTGAAAGAAATAAAGAAATGTCTTTTATTAATATGCTTTAAATATTAACAATTTTGCAATTAATTAGAAGAAACTCATGTTTTAATTTTTGTTTTTAATGCGTGCTATTTTATAATTTAACTATTTTTGAAAAGCAGATTATTTAAAAATAATTCAAGGTAAATTATCTCAACATCACTTTTTCTTTTTTACTAAATTTAAAAACTACCTTTTAGTTAAATGCCAAATAATATAAGGAGTATGTAATGAATAAACTTAAATAGCATTAATTGTTTACAAATATGTTTGATATGCATCCTTATTTATATTTGTTTAATATTAAAGAGTTCTCCTTTCAAAAAAATATTTTTTTATGTTAAAATACTAATTTTTTTAGTTTTTGATACTTTAGAAATGTATTTAATTTTAAGAAATTCTATTGATTGATTTTTAGAAACTAAAAATTTTTCATTATTAATTTTTATTGTTTAAATCCTAGCATAAATGAATAACAATTTTCATAATGAATAACAATTTTCATTTAAATTCTATATGAATTTTTTTACAATGAATAATTCTTTTAAATTTAAACAAAATTACTTGATGTTAAAGGAATGAATCAAAGCTGATAATCTCATAAGCAATATTTAATAATATTCAGAAATATTAGAGAATATAATACCTCAAAAAAATTATTTTGAAAAGTATAAAACTAGCATAACATTATATTTGAAATTACCACATTTATTAAAAATTTAATTATGAATTTATTTCACAGTAAAACTATATTTAGGCTTAAGTAATTTAAATATTTTTAAGTTACCAACTTAAGACTTACATACAGGGCTAGTTGAGAGAAAAGAAATAAATTTATACTTAAAATTTAAGTTTAATTTTTCAAAAAATAAATAATTTTCTTTACTATGGTATGGTATTGAGAAGATTAAGAAATTTTAATTTTTTGCAAAAAATTTTTTAGGATTTGGATTTTTAATTTTTTTAAAAAATAAATGAAAACAAATAGATTGCAAGTACATACATACATACATCCTTTAGAGAAGTAATATTTTATCAGAACTGTTCATAAATCATTGGTAAAAGATAGTTTTTAACATGCTCTCTTTGACTATATATGTATTGTAAGAGTTTTTCTTCTGAAGTGAAAAATGATATAACAGACTTTTAATTAATAAATATATTTTGGAAAGAAGAAAATTCTTCTGTTTAATAGTTTTAATTAATTACTAAAACCAAAAGCTCTAAATTTAAATTTGAAAGAAGGAGAGAGAGCTAATGAAGCAGAATTTTATTTTTTATTTCTAATTTTATGTCTGTTATAAATAGTAAGTAAGTGTAATACCCTTTTATCTAAAATTTTTCTTAGGAATTTTATTTTTGTTTGTTTTTCTCAGTTAGATATATAGAGATTTTTTGATCTGTATTCAAAATGAATTATTTCAAAACTGCTTAAACACCTTAATGGAATATAAACTCTGTAGAGCCAATATCTCTATTTTACAATTCTTTTACTTCATACTCTTCTAAATTTGGTTATTCCTTTTAGTTAATTTAGCTTGTCATTCCTTTTTGCTCATCTGCTTTATTTTCTTAAGAGAAGTCAAATTATTATTTCTATTAAATCAGCTGAGTACTATCTTAATAGTAGAATTCAGTTAGATTATTCTTTACTTTATCAAAATTTTTTCTATTATTTAAAATATTTGATTTACTTTCTTCACAAACTTGACTTTTTTTATATAAAGGGGAAACTGAAATAAAATCTTAGTTTTCATTTTTTAATGTTTCTTCTTTTTCTGTATTTTCGCTTTAGAATTAAGCTTTTTTCATTAAATGATCATTACTATCTTATTTCTTAAAGACTGAGCCTATTTCTTTTTCTTCTATTTTAATAGATATATTATTTGAATTTAAAACTCTATTGATTGAAATATTTGGTGGAGAGAAAAGATAAGATGGATCAAGAGAGCCTTCATTCAATTTAGATTTTTCAATTTTGAATGAATTTAAATCTTAATTTTGGACAATCTAGCTAAAATTTTTGCTTGGTGAAATAATTTTTGAATTTAAGAGATACTTTTTCATAAAGTTTTAGGTGAAAAATTCTTATTGGTTTTGAAAGGAATTAGAACTTTCATTCATTTTTTACATAGATTCATTCATTTAATAATTGCTGTTTTTAGAGAAATTATTGTGATTTAAGAATTTATTTTTTTTATGAGGAGATTCTTGTTATGAAGTATTTAAATTGCTTTCTTATTTACCTTAAATAAACAGAAAAATTTAAGATTTTCTTTAACTAAAACGATCTTCATTTTAATTATCAATTGTATAGTTCTTAAAAATACAAATACTATTTTATGAATTGTTTTTCTTTTTTTCGTAAGTGTTGTTATTATCTAAATTAATTTACATTTTATTATCATTTGCATTTTTTTAAGGTTATGCTATTTTATTATTTTTCCAGAATATGTTTTCAAAAAATTATTAGTTTTTTTAGATCATTTAGATATTTAATATTTAAATTTACTAAAAATAAAGCTTTTCTTCAAAGGAATATTTAATCAGACCGAATTGATCATTTTCTTTAAATAAAATTTCATTAATTAGATCACTTTATACTGCATCAGATTGAAATTAAGAATAACTGCTTAGGCAAGCAGAAACAGCGCATACTCTGATATTTTTATAAGCTAAATTTGTATATTTATTTAGAATTTCTGATAGAAATGGATTTTCAACTTTGGTTTTTTTGAAAAGGTCTGAAGCTATTCTTAAAGCTTTAATTTTAAGAAAAGGAATATAATAAAAGCAATTTTCAAAAATAGCAGTTAATATTGTAGCAGCTATTGAATAATTTTATTAGAGGATTTAAAAATTAGCCTATTCTATAGCATAATACTAATATAAAATATCAGAGCTGAATTAATATTTGCACAATTTTTCTTAACTTTGGTTTTTTCTCACCTTAAAATATGGTAGATAAGTTTTCATATTGCCATTTTAGTTAAATACTTTTCTTTAATTTTAGTTACTATCCTTGAGAGTCTCCTAAGTTATATTAGCACTTTTGGCTTATTTTAAACTTTAAATCACATTGGATTTGATTTATTCTTCTAGTTTAATATTTTATTTAATATCTTTTGATTCACTCAAAAATGATTAATATTTGTGAAATAAATTGTTTTTCTTTATTTACCTGCTTGATTTTGATGGAGAAATCAGCAAATCGTTAAAATTATTCTAGCAAGCAAATTATCTAAATATTTCAGATTCATTTTAAAATTAACTTAAATTGCGCTTGCTATTAGAAGTTAGATCATTGACTACTTTACTCTAAGTTAATTTATTTAAACTATTTTTTAGATAGAGATCCTTAAATTTTTCCAAAGCAGAGAAATAGTCTTTCTACTTCTTCAATAATTTGTAAACCAAGCATTTCATATAGCATTGTATCATATCTCGTTTTTAGCAAGCTGGCAAATACTACATACTTATTTTTTGTATATCGAAAATGATTGACTCTAAAAGTTCTGTTAAGTGTGTCTAATTATTTTCAGTAATATGAGAGAAGAGGGCTTTTATTAGATTTAATGTTCTATTGTAAAAACTCCAAAAAATAACTATATTTTCTTATTCAAATTAATACTGATTTTCTTTTTCTTTCAAAATTTAACTTCTATCTCCAAACTAAGAATCTTAAATTACTTAAGAAAAAATTACATTTTTTAGTATTTTTTTATCTTATTTAGTGAATAAATCAGGAAGAAAAGATTAATTTTAGTAGAATCCCAACTCATATTTTGCACATATGATGGATCTTTAGAAATTTTCAATTGATTCATAGTATCTACCACTATTATAATGAATAACTCCTATATTATTGTAGCACACACCTAATGCTGTATAATTATTAAATTAATTAAAATGTTGAATCTCAACATTTAGATTAATTAATGACACACTTTCGTTTTCTTTATATATATTCTAAGTGGTAAAAGACAAGACTTTGAAAAGATTTTTAAAGCTTTCAAAGAGTAGTTATGTGTCTTATGAGTAGCATAAATTATCTGAATCCATTTAAAAACAGTCATCGCTTATTATTTAATTTGTTTTTTAAAATTTTTTGAGATTAATATAAATGTCTTCAATTGAAGAGGAAGACATTTTTTAAAAGCTTAGAGAGGTTCTCCCCCTTCTATTTTTTTGAGATATTTACTTTAAAATATTCGTTAAATGAATGATGGGCTCTAAGGTCTGCTTTCCTAACCAAAAAGAATAAATAGTCTAAATAAGTAGCAAGCAAACCATTAAAATTAAGCTAATAAGCATAAATAAAAAGTTGATGAATTTTATTTCCTTTTACAAAAGTGAAGAATATTCTTGCATTTTTTCTTTAGAAAGAATGTTTAAAAACTAATATGCGTTTTTTATTAAATATTTTGGCAATGGCACACTTGAAAGAAGCATTTCTTGTCTAGGTAATTTATCGACAATAGTGATTATATTTTTTATGACCATACAATCAGTTTCATTTCTTCTGTATTCAAATATTTCCATCTACTTTTAATAATCAAATCCTACCATATTTAATTGATTTGTGCTATTTAAAACTGACGAATTATCTTTCAAAATATATTGCATGAATTTAGATGCTTCTTTCTAGTCTTTCAAGTAATCAGTTTCAATTTATTATATTGTGAATGTTTAGTTATTTACTTGTTTATCTTCTGAATTATATATCACCGTTTGGTATTATGGGTTTATAACGAATTACAATTTAGAGTTAGTCCCAAAGTTATTAAAAAATATTGGTACCATAGATAAATCTTAGCTCATACATAAAACAGAATGATTTTTGTTTTTTTATTATGTCTATTACTAATTATACTTTAGCTTTCTTTGACAAAACGATTACGCAATAAATGGCTAATTTCCTGAAAAAACTATTTAGGGTTTAGTTAAAACTGTGTAATTTCTACTAAGAGTTAGGCTAAAGTAAGACCTGCATCTTGAATCAAAATTAAATTATCCTTTATATGGACAATTACTAGGTGGTATATAGTCCTTAAAAGTAGTATTTACACTTTTAGTGTAAAGCAAACCATCATAGTCAAATACTATAAAAATATCTCTAAAAAATAGTTATTTTTTATCTACTTAGCTATTAACTAACTATAATGACTTCCAAATTGAATCAATCAGAGTAGATTATTTTATTTCTTTTAATTAAATTTCATTCAACTCACTAAGCCTTGATTAATTTATTAAATGCCTTTTATATTTAAAATGAATGAATAATTTGTTTTTTATTTTTTAAAAATACAAAAAAAATTATTTTATTCTATAAAATTAAAACAATTAATTAATATTATTTTTATAACTTTGTAAGTAACATAATACATTTCTTGCCTATGAACTAGATTGATTTAATTTTTAAAAATACCAAAAAATCACTTGAGTTAAAAAGCCAATTTATTTAAATTATAAATAATTGATTTTTAAAATTAAAAATTAGTAACCAAATTTTTTTGTTTGTTTTTTATTTTTTCTTGAAATTGTGTTTCGAGCATTTTATGCTTATTCCTTTTTCTGAAAAATTTAGATTTAAATGTAATTAAGAAAAGAACTTTTCCACAATTTAATTTATTTTTATGAGAAGAGATGAACTTTTTCTATTTATTTACATTCTTTTTTATAAGAAAATATGTATTCAAAGTTTTTTTGTTTTATTCTTTTTATTTGTTTGTGAATTAAAAAACTATTTATTTATAAAAATTTGCTTTGAGAGATGAATATTTTGAAGAAAATGATATTTATTATTCTATAATATTTATTCAAATAGATAAGTAATTAGTTGAAATTTTTATTTACCAAGTGCTTGTCAAAATAGAGTTTTTCTTAAAAAGTTTCAATACCATTTTATCTTCTAGATTTGCATAAGTTCTGTCTATATTATGGATGGCAGGAATATGCTTTTGATTACCTGCTACTTTTTCTTGAATAATTTTTCCAAAAAATTCACTGAGTAAATAGATGTACCAGCTAAATTTTTATGTTTCAGAGCTTAACTGAAACATTATGGCTGAATTGAGGTTTTTAGAGTTATCTATTTAATCCAAAAATAAATTTTTTGAGAAGTCATTTACTAATTCAAAACAATATTTTTAATATGAATATAAGATTAAAAAAGTAGAAATCATCAAGATAATGGTAGGGAAAATAGTTATAAAGATAAATGTTATTCGCGTATTATTTTTTTTAAGAAATCTTCCATCCATCTCCTCTGTATTTTTTTTATATTTAATTTTATTTATTTATTATTGAATTTCTTTCCTTATAATATAAATAACAAACAAACTTCTACCTTTATCTTAAAATTTTATTTTTTTTTACAGTAGTTAATTTTCTTCAATTATTATGGATCAACACTGATGATTATAAATTTTTTTAAATTAAATAACTATAAATTGTTAATATTGAAAAAGATAATATGAACCACTATTTTTTTGAGTATTTAACTAGCTTATTTTACTAACTAAATTTGAGTTTTAAATAGGGTAAAGAATTTCAAAATAAGCTCAATTAAATTTATTATTAAAAAATTTGTGACAGACAACTTTTAATTTTTTTAACAAGGATTTTATATTTCATAAAAAATCTAAAAAACTATTTTGGAAAAATATTAAAAACAGATTAAAGTAAAATTTAAAGATGTAAACAATTAAAATAAATATATATAACTCTAGATAATATCCTATAGTTATTTATTATTAGGTTAGATACTTGTTTATCAAAATCATAGAGTTCCAATTCTATTTAAGATTTTGTTCAAGCTCATCAAAAGCTATAAAGTGGTGTTATTAATCTAATCATAGATATCACTTGGTTTATTTCCTAATACTATTGGATATTTTAGTCAATTTTGAAATCTCGAACTTTATTATCTTACTCAATCAAATTAAACAACTATGTAAATTAAAATAATCCTGTTTATTTACTCTTTATGTTCGCATTACAAATTTTATTAGGTTATTGTTTCTGGTCCTTTAAAAGAGACCACTCTTAACTAATTGTTTTTTAAATGAATATATATAGAAGAAAATTGCCTTAAATTCAAATTAGAGTTATGAAAAATTAAAAATTTAATTTAATTCTATACTGAATAATAAAATAAGATTAATTTTTAATCAGATTTTTTCATCAATTATTTCTCGAAAATAGTAGTGGATTAATAAAAAAAATACCAACATTTAATTATCTTTTTCAGTCAGAAATGCTCAAAAATCATAGGTAGTAGATAATTTTTTAGATGTTCTCTTTGACTGTAAATATATTGTAGCAATTTATCTTCCGAACTAAAAAATGTGATAACTTATTTTTAATTTATTAATACATTATTAAAAGAGTTGAATTCTTCAGTCTACTCACTTTAATTTAGTACTAAAATTAATAGCTCTAAATTTAGATTTACAAGTAGGGTAGAAAGTTCATTAAACAGAAATTTATTTTGAATATTTAATTTTAAATCAGTTATAAATAATAAATATGTGTGATATTGTTTTGTTTAATTCATTTATTAGATTTTTTCTTCTTTATTCTTTTTTTGGGCAAGATATATTTATATTTTTTCTTCTGTGTTCAAAATAAATTATTTCAAGGCTGCCTAGACTCCTTAGTGAAATATTAGCTCTGAAGAGAAAGCATTTTGTTTCGGAAATATTTCAATAAATTGAGATTATTCTTTTTATATAAATTAAGTTGTGTCTAGTCTCTGCTCTTCTGTTGTAAATTCATATGAAATATCACATTGTTGTTCTTATTCATCAGGTTATTTATCATTAAATACGTTGAAATATACAACATTTTTTTGAATATTTTACTTGCCTTCATCTAAGGATTCACATTTATTTTATTTTATTTTTTAAAAAGAATTTAAATCACTTTGTTATTTTTCATTTTTGAAGTTTTTTTATTTGTCTAAGATTTCACTGTTCATCTAAAATTTATTTAATTTTGGTTAATTATTATCCTATTGGCTATTACTTATTTTTCTATCTCGAAATTCTTTTAAGATACTTTTATTCAGTATACTTTATGGAGAATTTTTTAAAGTATAGTCAATACAGTTTAAAGCTTGTTAGCTTGCAATAGGAGAATATGAAATATTAAAGGCATCTGAAAAGCTTTCATAAATAGTAGATTTTTTTTCATTTTGTGGTTCTTGATCATATATTTTAATTAGCTAGCTGCTGTCTTATTTGGGGCTTTTTAAAAATGAAGATATTTTAGGAGTAAAAATATATTTTTTCATAAAATTATTAGGAGAATTTTCATAATTCTTTGTTTCATTTAAAAATATACTTTTCTCATTTTCTTACCTGAGTTCAATACTTTATGAATAAAGAGTTTCTTCATTGGTATATTTAACCAAATGGTCGCTTACTTTTCTTTTTAAAACAATTTTCTAAATCTAAGAACTTTCTTGTTCTTCTACAATTCTATTTATAATATTTTATTGAGAATAAATATTCTATTACTACCTAAATGTGAAACTCTCAAGATAATTATCTTAAATATTGCTCTAAATAAGATTTTTACAAGATTAATTTCTATTTTATTTAAAAGAGCTTTTCTCTAAATTAAAGTTATTATTGTTGTTATTACTTTTCTACTATTATTTTTAGTAATCATTTTTCAATGACATTTTTTGAAAGTTTGTATAATTTTTTGAAATGACTTTGGCATTTACCATTTAAATTTACTAGATATAGAAGTTTTCTTTAAAATCATAATTAATAAGACCGAATAGGTCTTTTTCTTTGTATAAAATGTCATTAATTAAATCGCTTTAAATAGCATCAGATTTAAACTAAGAAAATTTTCTCATACAAGCAGAGACAGTACAAATTTTAATATTTGCATGAGCTAAATTAGTATATTTATTTAAAATATCCATTAAAATAGGATTCTTTACTTTTGAAAGTTTAAAAATATTTTCAGCTATTTTTAAAGCTTTAATTTTTAGAAATGGAAGATAGTAAAAACACTTTTCAAAGATATTCGTTATGATTAATCCCGCATTTTAATAATTTTTTAGCATAATTTAAAAATTTGCTTATTCTAGGGCATAATACTAATATATAATATCAGAGCTAAATTAATATTTACATAATTTGTCTTGACTTTGGTTTTTTCTTACTTTAAAATAAGGTTCATAATTTTGTGGACTTTTATTTTCTTTAATGGAATTCTGTTTTAAAACCTAGCTCAAATTCTTGAATTATTCTTAAACTAAATTAGTCGTTGTTTTCTTCAAACTCTAGCTGTAAAATAAAGAGAGGGTGTTAGATTTTTATTTTGTTTCAATTTTACTTTTCTAAGCATTTTCGCTATAATCTTTTTAATATAACTTGTATTTTTTAAATAAATCATTGTTTTTAATTTATCTTTTCTTTTTAATTGGAGATGCTAATAGAGTATGTAAATTATTTTAATAAGAAAATTAACTAGGAAACTCAGATTAATTGAAAAAGTAATTTTAATTAAATTTGCCAATAGAATATGAACTCTAAATTGGTTTATTCTTGTTTAATTTATATTAGCAATGTCTAATATACAAAGACTTAAATTGTTCTTAAGCTTAAAAAGATTAAATCTATTTATTCTATAATTTGTAGGCTTTGGATCTCATAAAACATTCTATCATTTCTCTTTTTTAACAAGGTGGTAAGTAATTCTAACTCATACTTTCTATTTCTAAAATGATTTCCTCTAACATTTCTGCTAAGTGAATTTGATTGTTTTCATTTATGTGAGAAAAAAGAGCTTTAATTAGATTAATTGTTCGATTGTATAAACTCCAAAAAAGAACTAACTTATCTTAAGAAATCTATTTTTTAGAAGATTAACTCTCTCTTTAGGCCTTACTCCTATCTCCCAGCCAAGAATCTTCTGAATCTTACTAATAGCTTAAATGAAATTAATATTTATTGAATTTATTATTTAGATTTCCACTTTAATTGTAATTTTATGTGAGATTATCAACATTTTAATAAAACCCCAATTCATATTTTGCATATATAATAGATCTCTAAAAGTTTTCTATTGATTCGTAGAATCTACCACAGTTATAATGGATGACTCCTATATTATTATAGCACACACCTAATGCTCTGTAATTATTGAATTGATTGAAATGTTGAATTTCAATGCTTAGATTTATTAAAGAAATACTTTCGTTCTCTTTATATATATTCTATGTAGCAAAAGATAATATTTTAAAAAGATTTTTAAAGCTATTGAATAGATGCTATGTATCACTAGAGTAGCATAAATCATCTTATTCCATCTAAAAATAATCATCAAATAGAAAGTTGTTAGTCCTTTTAACCTTACCATTAATTTCTTCTGCTGAAAACATTTAACCTATTTATAAATCTGAAGATATTATTTCTTCATTATTTGTTGCTATTTACTTCAAAACATTTGTTAAATGAATTATAGGCTTTATTGTCTACTTTCCTAACTAAAAAGAGTATAAGATCTAAACAAATAAAATGCAGATCGTGAAAATGAAACTGATAAGCATAAACAAAAAGTTCTAATATTTGATTTTTGATTGCAAAATATTAGAGTATTCTAGCTTTTATTCTTTTGAAACAGCATTTAAAAATATAAATGCTCTTTTGATTTGATATTTATGTAATTATTGATTCTAATTTTTTCTTGGTACTTTATCAATAATAGTGATTACATTTTTTATCACTATACAGCTTGTCTAATTTCGTTTGTATTCAAATACTTCCTCCTAATTTTTATAATTAAATCCAATAAAATCTAATGAATTAGTTCCATTCAAAATTTGCTAATTATCTTAAGCTATGTGTTTGATAAATTTTGATGCTTCTCTTTAGTCTTATAAATATTTAGTCTCAATTTACTCAATTGTAACTGTTTCATTATTACCCTACTGATTTTCTGAGTTGTAAATCATTGTGAGGTATTAGGGATTCAATAAAAATTAGAATTTAGAACTGGAGCCAAAATTACTAAAATAATCTGGTATTTTAGATAAATCTTAGGTGATACATAAAATAGAATGATTTTAATAATTTTATTATTAATATTTCAACTTTCTTTGACAAAATGTTTACGCATAAAATGGAATTTAATTTGAATAAAATAATTGAGGTTAGTATATAACAGTTGTAGGATTTTGAACTGTTGCATTATAGTAAAATCTGCATCTAGCATCTAAATTAAACTACCCCTAGTAAGGGCAACCTTTTGGTGTTTTATAACTAGCAAAAGAAGTGTTGACGCTCTTGCTATAAATTAAACCATCATAATCGAATACAAGAAATAAATCTTTAAAAGTCATATATCTTCCTTTCCTTTGCTTAGAAGCAAACTAAATAGATTTCCAAATTGAATCAATGTGGATAGATTGACTTATTTACTCTATTTATATTGAATCTAATTCACCTAGGTATGATTAGTTTACCAAATGCCTATTTAAAATAAAATTAATTTTTATTCTAAAACTAATATTCTAAATTTTCTAATGGTATTTTATTGATATTGATTTTGATTTTGTGACAAATATTTTAATCTAAATAATTAGATTGATATTAAATTAATAAATTAAATAATATGAATTTTATTATGCTTTTTGTTTTGATGATAGTTGGATTTACTGGTATTTAAAATAAATAATATTTAAATTTAACAAGTGTTGGCTAGGATAAAGTTGAAACATCTAATTTATTTTATTGTAATACTAATAAGAAGATGATTGAAGCTACAAAAGTGAAAAATATATATCATAAAATATTAGGTTTTTGAGCCAATTAATACAAAAATTTCAGAAAATTAAATGTCCTTCAAAAATTTATTTGGATTGTTGCGATACCTTATCAAGCATTAAACTAAATTTTTATATTTATATAACTAGCTCATTTTTTACATTTAAAACATGCTTGAACTCATAATAAGAAAGAAATAAAAAGAATTTATGATTTGATAATTAAAAAGTAATGATTTTTTTTTCTTTGATTTGTTTATTTAAAATTAAACAATATTGTTTTTTGAGTGTAGATTGAATCTATTAATAATTCACATTTCTAAAAGAAAATTTTATTTTTAAACCATTTTATGAATAGAAAAAAATAATAAATGTTGATTTACCATGTACTAGTGAAAATTTAGTTTTTTCTAAAAAGATTCATTAGATCTTAGCTCTCATTATTTGTAGATGTTCTATCTGTATTGTGGAGAGCTGGAATATGTTTTTTATTACTAATTACCTTTCCCTCTATAAAATTTCCAAAGAATTCATTAAGCAAATTAATGTACCAACTAAATTTTTAGGTTTCAGAGCTTAATTAAAATACAATAGCTGTATTTAGTATTCTTGAATTGTTTATTTGATCCATAAGTAAGTTTTTTGAGAAATCATCCACTAATTATAAGCAAACATTTTGATATGAAAATAGGAGTAAAAAAATAGAAATTATAAGTATAATTGTCGGAAACAGGGTTATAGAGACAACTATGATCTAGGTCTTATTGTTATCAAAGAAGTTAATACCTATATTCTTCTTATGCTCACCTGTTTTAGTAGAAGAATAAGCTTATTTATTCATTTTAATTTAGCAGTCTTTTTAATACCTAATCTAAAACTTCTACTTTTTTCTTTATTAATTTATGTTTGTTGTCAGTAGATATGGTAATGAATTATGAACAAACTAACTTACTTGTAATTCTAAATTAATATTATATTTCACTCTCTTTTTCTTGATAAAACAAAAATTAAATTAATTAAAAATATCATCTTAAAAATATTGAATAGGAGGGATTGATTCTCACAATTTTAAGAAATTTTATTATTGCTAAAGTCCTAATAACAAAATCATTTTGTAAATTAAAAATTTTCAATAAGGGTATTTCCCTCTTAAATAAACAAAAAATTTTATAATATGATATTTAAAAAAAATAAAAAAAGGAAAATAAGTAAAGAAGTAATTAAATAATAAAATTTGAAAATATAAACTAAATATCTGGACAATAAACTATTTTTAATTTAACATTGTTCATACATTATTTTTTTTAAAAAATAACTAATAATTAAAAAATAAATGAATTAAGTAAGATCTTGATTCAAAATCAAAATTTGAGATCAAATTTATTATTTTTATTAAATTCATATTATTAAGCAATATTCTGTATTAATTATGCGTTTTGTATTCCAGTATGCTAAACCATTTGATAAAAAATACCATTTTAATTTTATAATAATTCAAATGGAGTTCCTTATTCTACAGCCTTGCCTTATTCCATAACAATTATTTAATCATAATCAGCTATTGTGTTAAGTCTATGAGCAATAGTTATCACTGTAGAGTTTTTAAATCTTTACCTAATTTTTTCTTATATTAATTCATCTGTTAACATATCAACATTAGCAGTTGCTTCATCTAATACAATGAGCTAGCTCTTCCTTAAAATAGCCCTTCCTAAGCAAATTAATTGCTTTTATCCAGCACTAAATATATCACTAGCATTTGTCATATCTTCATATATTTTTTTTTGCAATTTACTCACCTTGTCTGTTTTATTTCGAAAAAGATAACAAATATGATATAAAGTATTTAAAATATTACCATATAAATTAATATCTCTCAGCACTTCATATATAGTATCGTCATTATATTAATCTAAAGGGTCAAGATTTCTCCTGATTGTTCCTGAGAATATAAAAGGAGATTAAGGAATAATGCTTATTCCAGCTCTTAAAGTGTGAAGACCCAAATTTTTGATGCTATGTCCATCTAATAAGATGTCACAAGTATCATTTGCATCATAATTATATTCTAATTCTGTTATTCTAAAAAGTGCTTAAATTATTGATGATTTTCCTGCACCAGTCCTTCCAACAAATCCAACTCTTGTTCCAGGAGATATTTTAAAAGACAAATCTTTAAATACTAAATCTAAATCCTATCTATACCTCATATTAACATTTTTAAATATCAGTTCACCTGCAAAAGGAAACTTTTTATTTTATATATCTTACTAATCAATACTTATATCTATTAACTATTCATCATATTCTGTTTTCAAAGAAGGCTCAGATTCTATTTTTGTTAAGTTCATACACCTCTACACATTAGTCATAGCAACATCTAAATTAACTAATTATCTATTAAGTAAAAAAGAAAATTTAATATATTTATATGAATTAATAATATCTAACTAAATTAAATAAATTCAAATCAAGAAAAAAAATAATTATTTCATTTATTAAAATATTTTTTTTATCAATTTAAAAAAAATAAATTTGCTTATTTTTTTATTTCTATTCTAAAACAATAGCTTAACAAAAATTAATGTAAATAAAAGATAAATTTATCTTTCCTTTCAAAGTAATTTTAGAGAAAGAATTATTTGTTACCTCATTCCCCATTAAAGAAGTTCAATTCCATTAATAAAGTAAATAATGCACTGTCCTATATCTGAAGCAGAATTAGCTACAAATATTATTAGGAAAATGCCTACACCATTGCAAATTGCAGAGAATAAGTTGATAAAACCGCCGAATCCCCTTTAACAAACTAAATAATAAATAGAAGCTCTTAATGAATTAGATGCTAATTGATCAAATTCTTTTTCAAAATTATCTTTTTGATCATAGACTTTTATTGGTAATACTCCTTATATACTCAAGCTAAAAAATGTCAGCAGAGGAGATTTTGTTTTCAAGTCAATTTGTTTTGTCTGAGCGAATCCTAATTTACATTTCTTCAAAAAATAGAAAAGGACAACTGCTTCAAATATAACTATAATAGAAAAATATGGAGCTATCAAAATGATTGTTGTAAAAGTGACTGATATTCCTATAAATACTTCAAAAATATCAACCAAAATAAGAGCTAGATTCTCATCTATTTAACCTTTAAATTATTTAATTTTAAATTTAATTTAAGAATTTTTAATTAAATATTTGAATATACCTATATCAGATGAAAATCTTTGCAATATTCTACCAGATGGTGTCTAATCAAAGAATAATACTTTAGATCTTAGCATTTAAAATACCATTTTATGTAGAAGACTATTGCATAGCTTATTTATTGCTAAGCAGAGTGAAATATGCTTAATTACTTAGGCTAACGCATAAATTAAAACTATATAGCCTATCCTTTTAATCAATTATTTTTAGTTTTCAGATTCATCAAACTCTCCAAGAGCTTTGTTAAAGTAAATATAGACTACATGACTTCCTATATAAAATGCAATGATGATAGGCATTACAAAAATGATACCTTTTTTCAAAAATTTTTTAATAATTTAATTAAAATAAAATAAATTTTACCTGATTCCTTGAAAAAGTTGTAATAAGTTGAAGCATTAACAACAACATCTTCTTCTTTTTATACAGATTCTTTTTGCTATTAGGCAATTTAGACATTTTTCTTTGTTTCTTCACTAATTAATTTTTTTTCACTCAAATCTTGAGATAATACTAAGGATTCTTCATTATTTTCAGTAGTCTTATGGTCATTGTGATGAAGGTCACTAGATAAATTTTAAAGAGTTTACTCAAGTTCAGCATATGTTCCTTATGAAGTTATTTTGCCTTCATCCAAAACAACAATTTTATTTGCAAATCTTGAGAAATGTATCTGGTGAGTGACTAAAATAACTGTAGAACCTTCACAGAATGTTTTAATTGCTTCAAAAAACAAAGCCTTAGCTACCTTTTCAAGTAAAAAGAAATTAAATAAAATTTTTTTTCAAAAATAAAAAAATACTTTTGAGTCAACTGCGGAAAGGGGGTCGTCTAATAAATAAATATCTGCTTAGGAATATAGAGCCCTAGCTAAAGAAATTCTAGCTTTCTATCCTCCACTTATATTAACTCCTCTTTCTCCTATGTGTGTTTAATCTCCAAATTCAAATTAATTTAAATCTTATTCTAGACAGCTAGCTTTAATTACTTTTTTGTATAAATCTTCTTCATATTATCTTCCAAATAGAATGTTGTCTTTTACAGTATTACTGAATATGTAAGGTTCTTATTCAACATATGCCAACTTCCCTGAAAAATTAAAATAGCCTTTATAATAAGGTATTTCTTATAAGAAGCAATTAAGAAGAGATGTTTTTCCTGATCCTACTTCTCCAACTATACAAATAAGCTCTCCTTTATTTATTTCTAAATTTAATTCATTCAAAACAGTTGTATTTTCTTTCCAATAAGCAGTAAAATTCTTAAAAATAGCTTAACCATTTTCTAATTGGATATTTTAATTAGTAATCTCTCCTTAACCTGTTTAATTCAATTTATAAATTTATTAAAAAACAAAAATAATTAATGTTTTTTTACTTTCTATTTTAGTCATCGATTTTTCCTATAAAACAAGTACGCTTATCATTCTGTTTAGAATTATTTTGAGCTGTAATACATTAGAAACTCCAAAAGAAATTACATTGAGAGCTTAATTTTTAGTGAAATTGAGCATATTAAATGTTGTGAATAACAAAGCTGTATCTACTTCGGATGATTCACCATAATAATACATAAAGTAAAGAATCAAGAAAGTTCCAAAAATAGAGAATGAATGCCCAATGCAAAAATATAAAACAGTTATTATTGTAATCTTCAAGATATTCAGAATTTCTAGTTTCCTTATCACTTTCATGCTGTGAAAAAAGGCTTCTTCCCATGCATACATTTTAATAAGTCTAACTCCCTCTAAAATTTCTTTTGTCAAGTTAATTCTTAAATCTGTGAATTTACTTTTATCTGAAAAGAAATTTTGATTTAATTTTGATAAAAAGAATAAAATGGGGTAGCATACTAATAATAGTCCAATTCCAAGAAGACCTGCTAACCCATATCTATTTGAATTAAATTAAGTTTCGAATTAATAAAAGAAAATTAAAAAAAAAAAAGCTTGATTAAATCTGATGAAAGATTTAACTCTTGACGTTTAAAAGTGAATTAAAGATAATTAAGACATTTAAATAATTAGTGAATTTAAATATTACTTTATATAAAGATATAAAGTAGAAGCTACTAAAGGTAAAGGAACTGAAAGGAGCAAAAATATGGCATTGAATCTTGATTCTAAAGTTTACAAATCGTTTGAAATCAAGTTTATAAGCTTTCCGACATTAGCTTCTTTCACAGAAAATGCAGAAAGAGAAGACACTTTTTTATAAAGAACTTTCATAAAAATACTACGAAAGTTAGATTAGACCATAGCATTAAGTCTTAAGTTATTATGATGAATTAATACCCACAAGACATTCATTGATACCAATAAAGCTGCTATAGTCAAGGCTGTGTTATTGACTCCATCACTTTAAATATAAGATATTAATTACTTGATTAGCATTGAAGATCCAAAAAGACAAATGTAACTCAAGCATGTTAAAATGATTGTGATTGAGAGTTATTTACTAAATGTCCTTACAAAAACATTTAGCATATCTTGAGCATTTAATATCCTATTGCTTTTCTTAGCTTCTTGAATTTTATTATCCAAATTATTTTAAAAATTTTAATAATTGTAAGATATCTACTAAGTTGGGGGTAATTCTGGCAGATTTGCAGCTGTTAAACTTTTAAAGTATCTAGAATCTTTTGCTGCTTTTATAAGTAACTTAAGCATGTCAATCATGAAAATCCTAAAAATAAAAGGAGTGTCCATAAAAATACCAAATGGTTTTGTTTCTTTTTCATTTATTTTTAAATTTGAGAGCTCAAATAACAAACCATCTTTCTAAATATGAGATGAAGGCATTTCAATTAAACAATTGGAAGAAATGATCGACTTAGAGTTATCATTCAAACCTTTTTGTGAGCTATTTTAATTTAAAAGATTGACTGCTTCTTAGTCATCTTCAGGTTTTTTGTTAATAGTAGAACTATGATCCATATTTTTAAACTTAAAAAAACTTAAATAATTTTTTAATTACTCAATTTATTAATTAAATTTGCGCATAGTCTTTTGTTTTATGATAGAGGAATAATCATCAAACGAATCTTGTTTCAAAAATCTTAATGAATGATTCTTCGCCAATTTTTGCAGACAATTCAAGTAACTCTAAGTAAATCTATCATGCCATACCATGATATTTCAATCAAATTTAATTAATAATTAGTTTTCCTCTTCATTTTTTTGTTTTTTAGCAATTTTTATCCAATTACTTGAATGAATGTTTAATAACACTTTCAAAATAAATTGAAAATATTAGTAAAAATAATTATTAACATGGGATGTAAATACTGAGGATCAATTGGAAACACCACACTTTATTTATAGAATGAAAAGCTTATAAAAAATAAATTCTGATGAATGAAATATTTTAAAATTAAAATTAAATAAGACCTGCTCTATATAAATGATAATAGCTCTAAATTTATCTTCCCATAGAAAAAAAAAAATTAAATTCTCATTTTAAATAAATATCATTTGATTTTTGTTGTTCATTAGAAATACTGATGTGATTGATAATTAGTTACTTTTTATATTTGTAAATTTTTTAAAAAAAGCGCTCGGTGAAGGGATCGAACCTTCGACCTTGCGGTTAACAGCCGCATGCTCTAACCAGCTGAGCTAACCGAGCTTACTAACAAAATGTAAATAATTGTTATAGTTCTTAAAACCAAATGAGCTGGATACAATTTTTTATTTAGTATTATTTATTGATCCTTTTATTAATAAATTTTTAATAAAATAATTAATAGAAACATTGTATAAGGAGGAAAATGTATTGATTTATCATTACTATTTTAAATAAATTAGATTAATTGATAAAAAAAGCGCTCGGTGAAGGGATCGAACCTTCGACCTTGCGGTTAACAGCCGCATGCTCTAACCAGCTGAGCTAACCGAGCTTCACAATATTGCTTATTGATATTTATAAAAACAAAAATCTGAATACTTATTATTATATTTTATTTTAAAATCTAAAAGTATGTATGTAGATTCTGTAGTTTTCAATAAATTTAAAATTTAAAATGTTTTTGTGAACAATAAAAGAATTTTCATTTTTCTCATAAAGTTATTTTTTTCATTTAAAACTATTTATTAAGTAAAGTAAGAAGCAAGTAAGGTACATTAGTTATTCTTGCATTCTTATTCAGATAAGTTATATTAATTTTATGATTCAAAATATTATTTCTAGTTAAAATTTATTATGCTAGAAAATAAGCCATTTTTTATAAAATATGTGGCTTCTAAATCCATCCACTTTAAGTTTTTTTCTTCCTGTTTAAATTTTTCTACTGTTTGGTTACTTAATTATCAACAAAAAAAATTAGAATTAGCTTTTTTATTTAAAAATTAATAGCGTTTTAGAAGCTATGAGTCAAGATATTAATGGTTCATCTCAACCTATTATTAATCAATTGTTATATTGTTAAATCAAATAAAAAATAAATATTTCCTTAAATTTTAATAAAATTGATACAAAATAATGAGTTTTTTTTAGTTACATACAGTATTTTTGAATGAAAGTTTTTAAGTTAGAAATGAAAAAATTTGATAGGTGATGAATATTTTTTTAACTTTTACCCTATCAAAGTTACATTTTATATTAATTTATTCTATCATCTTTATCTCTTAATTTAAAATAATATGATGCAAAAATCTAAAATAAAATGAATGTGTTGAATATTTAAACAAAAATTTGTCTTTTTTTTTCTATGTTTTTACATTTTAGCTTGGGGAATAGTTAATTGGGGTTGAAAGAGCATGCAGCTTAAATGAAGAATAAAAACAAAACAAATTGGCTATCATTTTTAATTAACAAATTATTAAAATTGCATACAATCATCTCATGCAATTTCGACCAATAATTAGACGCTTTTTGTAAATAACTGATATTATAATGATGATGAAATTAGTTTAAATAATTTATGCCTTGATATAATATCAAAGATGCCTAATTTACTTACTAGCTCACTCCTTAGCTACCTTCCTAGATTATAATTGCTTCTTGGATTTTAATAATCAAAATAAGTTTATTGAAATTTATCTAAAATTTTAGAAAGTATTGAAAAATTAATAAACAAAAGTAATAGTTATTAAATATATGGGTGATAAACAGTATATGAATATACATGTCCTTGTAGCAGAGGATGACAATTTCTAAAGGTTAGCTCTTATAGATATTTTAACTCTATGTGATTACTAAGTCACTGCAGTTGAAAATGGAAGATTAGCAAGAGATGAGCTTTTAAAATAAGACAATAATATTGATATAGTTTTATTAGATTTGTACATGCCTGAAATGGATGGATTCGAATTATTAAGTTTAATGTAAGAGCATGAAAATCTGTAAAAAATCCCTGTTATTATGATGAGTTCTGATAAAGAAGAAGACAAAGTGGCAACTTGTATTTCAAAGGGAGCAAAAGATTACATATTTAAGCCACTCAGAGTTCAAAATGTAAAAGGTAAAATGATAATTACAATTCATTATTTTTATTCTCAGAGTAAATTTGAAAATAATTTATTTTTCGACTATTTTTGCAAGACAATCAAAGAGGGAAAATATATATTTGGATTTAAGAAAGTTTAAAATGCCAGAAGAAATACAAAAATATTATTTATCTTATAAAATTTAAGCAATTTATAAGGATTCAATCTTATAATTGTGGGAGTTTAGAGATAATGTGAATATGTATTTATTTACTTTTTGTTTATTAATAATAGCTATAGCAAAATATGTTACTATTAAAGATCCTACTGATTAAAAATCAGGTACTTTGGTGGGTATTTAGTAATATAAGGTTCTTTAAACTCTTGGTTAAGGAGCATCAGGTAGTGTAGAGCTAGTGTAAAAGAATGACGGAGGTTTATATGCGTTAAAAACAATATCTATGAAATACATGAATGATATAGAAAAGAGATCAGCTTAATCTGAAGTCACTCTATTAAAAGTCTTAGATGCCCCAACAATTATTCGTTATTATGATGCATTTGTATAAAATGATTCAATTTACATGTAAATAATGCAAAATATTCTTTAAAAAGAAAATAAAAAATCATTTTATTTAATTTCTTTTTTTATTAGACTCATGGAATACGCAAAAGAAGGAGCTATGAGTGATAAAATTTCAGAGCATAAGGCTAGAGGCTTAAGAATTGATGAAGAAACTATTCTTTACTTTACTTCATAGATTGTTATTGCCTTGTTCTTTATGCACTAAAAGAAAATTCTTCATAGAGATATTAAATCTCAAAATCTCTTTTTAACTAAAGAAAATGTAGTTAAATTAGGAGACTTTGGTATTTCTAAAGCTCTTGGTACTAATGCTGATTTCACTAAAACATTGGTAGGAACTCCTTATTTTATGTCTCCTGAAGTATGCGCAGGTTAAAATTATGGAGATAAAGCAGATATTTGGGCATTAGGTTGTACCCTTTACGAAATGGTTATGCTTCGCAGACCTTTTGATTGTGAAAACATAAACACATTGTTCACAATGATCAGATCACAAGTAATTTCAGCATTTATTTAAATAAATTATTTATCTATTTGAATATATGTATACAGGATCCTCCTCCTTTGCATGACAACTGCAGTACTGATATTAGAATGTTAATAACTTTGATGCTTAATAAAGATCCTCTAAAGAGGCCTTTTATTTGGGATTTAGTAAAAATACCAATTATTAATAAGAATATTAGAAAATATCAAGAGCAGGAAGCTCCAGAAGACCCTTTTTTGATTGAATTGCTGAATTCGACAAAACCAAGTTCTGTAAATATAAATGTTAATTTACCAAATCATTAACCATCTAACAACGCTGTGGTGGAAAATAATAATCCTGTAATCCCTAATAATTCTTAAGAAGCTTAATGTAATACCTTGGAATAAATAAGCAAGGCACTAAGTGAAAATATGAAACCTTATGATTAAAAAATGGGGATGTTCCATGTAGAAAGAAATATTATAAATGGAAAATAAATATTTGATTGGTTCAATTAATATTATCCAAATTATTAAACATCTCAGCTAGTTGAATTATTATAAAATTTAGTAGAAAAAAAATACATTCATCATATATCGGGTCCTTAGTATTAATCTGATATTCATTCTTTATTTAGATTTTAATTTGATATGCCTGGCATACCTTAAAATTATTATAAAATTTGGAGTAAGTAAGCAAGAGCACCCAACGATATAATGTAAGAAATAATTTAGTAAGCAAATAGCATCCTATAAGAAGTAAATACTTTCATAAATAATTTTTATAAACTAAACAATTTTTTGTTGTTTTTAACTAGATTTGTGAGTAGTACACAGGAATCATTTCAGAAGATAAACTTATTTCAAGCAAAAAATATACCAAATTCTAAGAAATGGTGTGTGAATTTTAGAAAATATATTTATAGGATGTTAATCAAGAAGAATAAAAAAAAGCTTTCTTCTTAAATTTGATTTAAATCATGCAATTCCACAAGTATATGAAAGAAAAATATGACCATAAGAGAAATGAATCTAAAAAGAATGTTTCAACAATTCTAGATTTAATTCAATCATTTGTTCCATTTTTCAAGAGTAATTTTATTAATCTCCTTTTTTTAATTTATTAATTTCTGAATTATTTTCATTCAAAAAGAATAAGAAAAATTTGAGTATAAGATTGGCCATCAAACATTCTCACTTGAAGACATCAAGCATGGAATTTTGAGGTGTAACAAAAAACACAAAACAAGCAATTTCAGTCCCTTTTCAGAAAGTGATAATAAATATTAACTAATTTAATAACAAGATTTAAGAGTTCTCATCTTATTCAAAGAAGAGAACGCCTAGCCTTCCCAATTACTCTTCATAAAACCAGATATGATAGATGAGTAACTAAATCAACTATGTTCTAAATTCATGAGCAGATTTGTCTGCTTTGATAGAGTTGAAAACGACTTAACATTACATAAGATATTTTAAATATACCAAAGTGATTTTGGAAAAGATTAGACAGAAATAATTAAATGGGCTGCCAAATATACCAAGGGTATGGGTAATGTAAATGACCTTATTTCAAGCATCTAACAAGGAGAAGTTTTTATATAATTTTAAGAAAAATTTGAAGTTTGACTAAATTTATTAACGCCTTATTTATTCTTTAATTTTGTATATACTAATTAATCACTCTAAATTTCAAAAATTACTATTCAATATTTTTTAATTATTTCATTTAAATTACAATTTCTTCAAACAAAGCTCTTAACAATAAAATTAACAAATCAACATGATTAATTAAATTAAATAAATAGAATAATGTTTTATTAAATTAGCTTTATTCAAAAATTATCTTTAAAGATTATTTTTTTATATAAAAATTGTATACTCTTTTTTAATAAATCAAATAGCTAACTTTTAAAAATTAAAATAAGTACCTTTCTTTCTTTAGCAAATTAAATATCTCTTCAACAAAATGTGAAAACTAAATCAAATAAAAATATTCGATTAAAAAATTAAAAGATTTATTTGATATTAAAATAACCTCATTCGAAATTCAAAGAGAGTCTTATATCTTAAAAAAACATGTTGCTCCTCTTTTTTTACAAATCAATCGAAATTTAAAAAATTCAAAACAAAAAAACTGTAATCCTTCCAAAATAATTATCATTAAAAATTCGCAAAATTTATATGCAAAAATCTAAACAGATTTGCAAGTTTTGAACGAACTGTTGTTAAAAACTAATATTTTAAATTGAAAATGAGCTTTATAAATT
>JH720318.1:0-77981 GCA_000231825.2 Tetrahymena elliotti 4EA
AACCCCAACCCCAACCCCAACCCCAACCCCAACCCCAACCCCAAAAAAGAACATATAAAAAGAATATAATTTTTTTTAATGAATGATTAAAATCTAAAAAGTTTTATTTTTTTCAATTTATGTAAAGAAGAGGAATAAAAATATTTATTTAAATCTGATTAAAGTTTTAAATCGATACTATAAATATAATTATGTTTTTAATATTTAACCATACTAAATATATTATTAATAGTTTAAACTTTATTTATTAAAAATCAAATAAAAGATAAGCTTTTATATAAAAATAAATTTAAAAAAGTAAAATGGGTGGCGGAAATACAAAGCAGAAAAAATTAACATAATATGAATTGACTGAGTTTACCAATCAAACAAATTTGACTTACTAATAAGTTGAAAATCTATATACTTTTTATAAGAATATTTCGGCTTCATAAAAAGATGATGGTGTAATAGATATGTAGGAGTTTAGTAACTCACTTTATTTAACAAATTAGGAATTTTCAGAGCAAGTTTTTAATGTTTTTGATTTAAATAAGGATAAAGTTATTAATTTTAGAGAGTTTATCCTAGGGCTAGCTAATTTGATCAATGAAAAAGTTGAATATAAGACTAGATTTGTTTTTAACCTTATCTGTAAATCTAAGACTAATTCTGTTTCAGATAAACAAATATTTGATTATATGAAAAATTTGATAAACTAGTTCCCTGGAATATAAATAGAAGATTAAGTTTTGCTCGAGATGATATCTGAACAAGTAAAATAGATAATTTCTGAGTATAAACCAGAAGAAGATGAATTAAAAAAATAATAAAATGAAGATAATAAGTAAAATAATTAGCAAATATCCAATGATTCTATTCAAAATAAGAATTAATCTATCAATCCTATATAGAAAAACGAAAATGAAGGTTAAAATATATAATCCAATGAACTTACTTATTCTCAATTTAAGTAGTTTGTAATATAAAATCCTAATACTCTTAAGTGGCTTTAAATTGATAAAAATAATATTGCCAGTGGGGCAAATAAATTGCTTGGAAAAAAATGATGAAGTACAAGTTAATAATATAATTTGTACTTTAAAAAGTCAAAACAATTATTTAATATAATTTTAGAACCATGTACCAACAAAAATAATAAAATAATTGTAAAATTGTGTAGATAAAAATTCACATTTGAATTCACTCCACAAATATTAAATTATTAATCTTTTTTTTATTGTTCTCCTTTTAATTCTAATTAAATAATTATTTTATTAATTTAGACAATTTTCTATTGATTATTTTTAGATTAAAGAAAATAATATCTTATTAATCTATTTCAATACATATTCATTTAAATTTAAATTATTATTTTTCACACTTTTAAAATAAAATTGATTTAAAATACTTTGATTATTGATTGACGATTATGATATTAAATTAAAAAGTAAAATATTTTAAAAAATTAATTTTAAATATTTTAAATGAAAAAAGTTTTTTTCTTTTCTTCCTTTTAATTTAATTTTGGGTTTTAAGTTAAAAAAATATATAAATTAATTTTAATACATTTATTTAACTTTTTTTATTCAAAAATTTTTTATTTTGAGTGAAAAGATTTAATTTTTTTTGAGATTTTTGTCATACTTTTTATTTATTTTGAAGATCATTTTGACCAAAAAGCTATAGAAAAGCTTAGTAGTATTTTTATCATTCAATAAGATTTTTGTAACTATAATGATTGTTTTTTTTAATTATTTGGAAGGGGTATTTTTGAACTGTAAAAATATTTAAAATTACAAAACTGAGGGAAATATATATATAAATACAATCAAAATTATAACATTATTTATGATTAAAATAATATTATTCTAAAAAGGCATATACAAAAACTTAAAATAGCAAAAAAATAGGAGAAGTGTTTGTTTAACTTTAACAAACTTTCATCCTATTGAGTTTAATCAATTAGCAATCTTTGAGCCTCTTTGGTTGAAGTCCAAAGCTTCTTCATCGATATTAACGGGGGCGTGATTTTTGTTAATGGCAGGGTGAGTGTTAAGAACTTCAGGTTGAGTAGGTTCAGGAGCATTAACACCCTTGTGGGGTTATTAATTGTTAATAGCTTGGAGTTCTTCAGTATGGAGAGCTTATTTGTCAGATTCAGCAACAGAGTTGAACTTAGACTTAATGCAGAAATAGAGGACAGCTTCGAGAACTAAAACAGCCAAGTAAATAGCATCGAAGATGAGACCAACAAGAAGAGTATCTCTTACTTTCAATAAGTTAGAGCTGTTATCTAAATTGTGATAGAGTTCGTTCTTGTTATCCAAAGCAGCAGCCCAGATAGCAATTAATTCACAGAATCTCCAAGCAATAGAGAAGTAATAAACGAACTTAAGTAAACCGTCGGTGACCTTAGGAGATAATCTTCTTTGGAAGTTGTTGTACATCTTCATGTAGTTGGAGTCACATCTGTAGACGAGTAATTAGAACATTAAGTTAAATCCGTAGAAGATACCGCTGATTAAGCCAGTCTTGAAGGCAATGAAAAAGATGGTTAAAATGCAGAAACCAGCAGCAGCAAGAGCATCCTTTAATTAGTAGAAATAATGATTAATATTAAGTTAAAGTTTACTTATTAATTAATTAGTGATTTTTTGTTTTGCTTTTTTAATCACTCAGTTAAAAAATTTTTTAAATTAATTATCAATTTTTTTTTTCTATTTTAATGATGTTGAGTCAGTGGTCCAAATTCTTTTTTGATAATAATATTTTGAGTTTTTTTTTTGTTTATGATATCTGATCTAAGTATTTTATATTTTTTATAAACTCTTTTTTCTGATTTATCTTAACCAATTATTCGTTCAGTTTTTTAAATGTTTTTGGCTATTTTTTTAAATTTTTTTAGAAATTTGCAAAATATTATGCAAAGTATTTTTAATTTTGATTGATGCTTTTTGCGCTAAAAACCTATTTCTCTTATACTTTTAGTAGACTAAAGTTCATTAATTTATATGAATGGAATTGGTTAGTGTTTCGAAGCAAAACATTTTAATGAATACTCTAAAGTTTAAAAAGAATTACAATAGAGAAGGCTTCTCTGGTCAAGGTAGTGTATTCAGCACCATTGAAGTGGTTGTAGACAGTTGCAATAGCAGTGACACCAATTAAGATAGCTCTACCAACACCTTCGAATAAGTTTTATAAGAAGTCAATGTGGAAGAAGGTAACAACAAAGGACATAACGGCAGTCTTTTATTCAGATTGTCTGATTTCAGCTCCTTACAAGGCAAGGTGAGCAGCATGGAGGATGATAGGAGTAACAATCCAGTAGTACATAGAGTCATCATTAGTGAAAGTGAAGAAGAAGTGTAATTGGGTCATGAGAACAATTTAAGAACCGAAGATGCAGTGATAGTAGTTGGCTATTTGAATAGAAATAATATTAGTTTATTGTTTAGTAGTAATATTTTGTTTGTGAAATGATAGTTATAAAATTCATTTTACCTTCAACAAGCTTAGTTTCGATGGCCTTATTGGAATTGTTCATGAAAGGAGTGAAGAAGTAGATGACGACGTGTTCCATACCAATAATTCTAAAAGTTCTGTAGAGCATAGTGAATGCACCATTCATGTCTTGGGTTTCCTAGACAGCTTCATTGAAACGGAAGAGGTTATTGTTGATAAAAGCAAGACCGAAGGGTAAGATTAAGAAGGCAATAACCATTCTGAAGTAGGAGTAGAAGTCAGTAGTGTTAGTCTTAGCTAAGAACCAGATATCGAAGATTAAGACAATGGTGACGAGCATGAACATGCAGAATCTGTAGAAACGTTACCAAGGATTCAAGATAACGATTTAGTTTAAAGCCTAAGCTTTTTCCATTTGTTGGATCATTTTTTTTTGATTTTTTTATTTTTCTGTTGAAATTTTTTGAGATAGTTAATTATTATTTTAATTATTATCAGTTTGAATATCAGATTTAAATATGATAATTAAGATATAATTAATATTGCACACAAAAAAATACCCCACATCTTATCTATGCAAATTTCTTTCACAATTTTGAATGTAAATTTATATCAGAGGAAGATATAAATTTTATTCAATTAATTTGAAAATTATTTAAATTGTTAAGCAAAATCAACCAACCTTACAGCTTCCAAATTCAATTTGTTTGCTCAAAAAATTTTTTTCTTTAATCAAAAGATTTTTGTGTGGAGAATTTCTGTAACAAAAAATTCATAATTTGAGAGAGTTAGATATCTGAAATGCTAGCACAATCGTTAAATCATGAATATGAGATATAATTTAAATATAATCAATCAATTTTTCAGACTAATATTTTATACAAACTCAAAATTACATCGTATTCTTGAATGTCCTGAAACAAGAAATCTTCCATTAACAAAATTCTATTAAGAAATGTTCATTACGTAATAAACAAATTTAGTGAAATCAATCAAGATATGCAAAAAGCCATTTGTGAAATTAAATTTATTCTTCAGTAAAAAAGATACTTAGTGAAAAAGCAAGATAAAAATATTCGAAAAGGTACAAACTTATATTTCATAACGTTAATTCTTAAATATGGTTGCCAATTTTTTTTAAATGGCAAGTTCAATAATCTTTTGACAACCGATTTTAACTATTAAAAAGAGCCATTAGTAGGGTTAACCAATAATAATGATGAATAATTATAAATTAGAAAGATTTTTTATATTTGAAATAGAAAGCCGAACAATAAATATAATAATAATATGAAATAAGGCAGCATCAATTGAAGATACAAAAAGATAAAATAAATATTAAAAATTAATCCCACCCCAATCAATCAATTGATAGATAGACTATTTATTGAATTAATTATTTTCGCTAATTTACATACAGAATCTTTCTGAATAGAATGTTCGTATTTAATAAATTATTAATTTCATTCATGTCCAATTTTTCATAATTTTAAAGTGCAATCTTGCTAATGTAAAACTTTTTCAATTTTCTTTCATGATTTTTTGCGCAAATTTTTTATTTGCTTTATTATTAAAAATTGTTAGACCGTAAGTAAATTTAATAAATTGTTTCCTAACGTTTCTAATGATATAGACAATTTACTCTGCTGAGTAAATAAGTAGGATTTATTTCTCACAGAGGAAGCTAGAATTTAAAGATAATATCTAAATTACACTACTTAACAGATGAAATATACATAAACAAGTTGCATCTATCCTATCCTACTTGAGTACATATGATAAATTAGGAAATAAAATAATTTAAGTTTGAATGAATGCAATTTTTTTGAAGAACGTTAAAATAATTCAGATTAGCATATTCCTATCAATAGAAAATAATTAGAATTTTTTCAATAGTCAGATTAGATGAGTGTGTATTTAAAATAAATTATAACATTTTTAGTATTATTATCCATTCATATTTAAAGAGTTAAAGTTACACAATCTAATATATCAGAGTTAAAATCATTTGTTTAAAAGCACATTTTTTAGTACACACACATTTTAATAAAAAATAGCTGACAAAAGAAAAGATTCAAAAATTTTTTTAGAGAATATATTTATATCTTTTTTAAAAATTTCTATATCATTGAAAAGATATCAGAAATAGCATCAATATAATATAAAATTTTAGGGTGAAGTACTGCATAACATCATTCATACACTCAAAAAATTTAGAAATTTATGGTAGACTAACAAAAATAAGAATATGATAGTGTGAATAGATTTTAGTTTAAATAATATTAACTTTATATTTTTTAATTACATTTTTTTAATATCTTAAATAAATTATAATTCTTACTTAAATTAAGTAAAACTGAGTGAAAGAAATTATCAATACCATATATTTCTTTTAATTTATTATTTTTATTTGCAACTTTTTTAGCTACAAACCAATCAGTGTTAGTTATTAGGTTTCACTACAAAGAAACATATAAAAATAATTCCTTGCAAATAACTAAAATATATTATTTCCATAAAATGTTTAGCTATTTTTATTATAATTACAGAAAATATACTAATATATTAGCATTTTATTCTTTTTTGTTAGTTCGAAGTACCTTTAATTGCCTTTTCTCTTGGTTAGGGTTATGTCTGAAAATTGTATTTTTGCAAATAAAAAAGTATCTGTGAAGGATTTATTTAATTTTTATAACATAAATTTAAAAAATTTTTAAGTGAAAATTGAAGACAGACAGTGTAAAGTTTGAAAAAAGGCATTTGAGGTGATCAAATAAAAAATGCTTTATTAGCTAAAAAGCAAGCATTTTGTTTATTTTTAAAAAGCTAAATTTAAAATATTTTCATATTAATGATTAAATTTAATAAAAATAAGCAAATACCAGAATTTTTGAATACCTTTTATTTCGATTGAAATAATTAACAATTTCGCTCAGTGTAACATAAAGTTCTAGCATAATAATAAAAATAATCATATAAAATAAAATATTTATCATCTATTCCAAAGATAATTAGATTTTTATAGAAGCAAACTTTCTTTTAAAACAACTTCATCCATTCATGCTTTAATTTTTTTATAAACAATTTCTATCCCAAAAAGACAAAAATGACTAGATAATTCAATATAATATTCTATATATCTTTTTCCGAAGATTACTTGAAGAAAATTGCTTCTAAAATTTTTAAAAGGAAAATAAGTGCTAGTCAATACTCATTAGAAACCAGATTACATAGGCTTTTATTTTGAGTTCGTTGGATAATAATATATTTAATTTTTTTTCTTTCTAAATTTCTTTGGTGCATATCAACTTTTTTTTTTTCGTATCTTACGATAAGTTATTATTTCCTTAATAATCTAGAAAGACAAGTAATAAAAATAGTTTAAAGATTGTAACAAAAGCCAAGCAAGCGAACAACTTTATTAAATTTAATAAAAGCCTCTTAGCAAGCAAATATTCGAGCATGACTTATAATATAATAGAAATTTGTTAAGGCAATCCCATAATTTATATATATACTATCTGTTATTATTTGTTTCAGATCTTCGAGCTTGATTTGCTCTTCTTCTTTTATTGTTAAAATTAGTATTGTCTCTGTTTTTCTTCAAATTTTTCTTTGCATGATGGTATATGCTACTCAGCAGGACCAGGCTTGAATTTCCTTTTGCAATATTCGCAGTAAACTAAATCAGTTTTATTTAAGGCAGAAACTATTTATTCATTTTCTTCCTTTGAATATGCAGAGTTTGTCTTCATAGAAGCCCTAATAGCTTCTGATTGTAATTTCCATCTGGGTATTTTTTTAGGCATTTCGGTAGGGTGATAAGTAGATTCACTATATTCTTAATCATCTGCAATATCAATTTGGGAAGAGATTTTTCCATTAGAAAGAGCCTTTGCGCTTTGCGTTTAGCGATTTCCTCCCCCCTTTTATGCATTCATAAATTATTTGAATGACATTTTAACTTTACCATTTTCTAACTGCTTCCCAAAACCCCCTTCACTATCTTAATATTCTTCATCAACGCTGCTTTCATTTTTATCAACTACAGAATCATCAAATTTTAAAGTTTTCTTAATCTTTAAATCCCCTTTCTTCTTTAAAATACCACTTTTGTTCTACTACTTTTCAATTTAATAATTATACTCCCTCTCAGCCATTTCCTTTTCTTCCATTTATTTCTAAATATCCATATTCAATCTATTTAAAATGCTCTATCTTTTCAGCTTATTTTCAATATTTATATCCTACACTTCTTGAATATGGCGAAAATCATCAATATCATTATCATAGTTTAGCTCTTCACCAGTGTTGTTTTCAACAATTTCCTATTCATTTAGTTCTGGAACATAAAATACTCTCCTATACTTTAACAAGTTATTAATTAGAGCTTATAATAGAATAGCAAAATAGTTAAATATATTTATTATTCCTTTTAAAATTACATATCGCTTAAAATAACTGCATTGATTTTATTTTTAAAATGTTTTCTCAAAAAAAAGATTTTGCTTAAAAAATTTTATAATAGATTTTTTGTATTATAATACTTTGATTTTAATTAAATTTAATGAAAACGATTAATTAATAAAATGCATGTAATTATTCGTTTCATGTAAATAAATCAATCTCTAAAGTCTATTTATGAAAAATATTCTCTTTTTTTTAATCAACTATTTTTTCCTATTTGAAACTCCATACTTCCAAAAATTTACCTATAATTTTGGTTCGGTTTATCAAAAATGTCATCGAATACTACATTTTCATAGAGATCATTATTGATATAATCTGGGTCTCTCTCTTTTTCTAAGATATCAAAGCCCTTTGCTTTTGCCTAATTGCGTCGCATAGTTTTTTTAATGTTAAATAAGCAATTCTCCAGTTCTCTTTGTATCATCTCCTCTGCTGTTTCTTTTAATCCTCCATCAAAATAATGCTATCCTATTTTGCCTGTAGCCTTTGGCTTTATTATTTTTGAGTTGTATGCTGAGTAATCATATTCGAAACGAGGAATACCATCCATAAGTATTTATTCTCCTACTAATGCCAGATTATTTTTTTCTCTATAGGCCTGGTAGCTCGATTAACTTGGCTAAAGCCTTAATGAAAAATCAGCTGGCTTCAGCTAGCTGTAATACTGATTTTAATGCATTTTATTATCATATGCAACAAGGTAATCTATAGAATCAAAGTCATTTTAGTTAAACATGAGTTTTTTATTTGCCTGCGTTTTGAGTCAATCAAATGTTTATTTGAAAATGTAATTAAAAAATATAAGCTATATGAGTTGAATTCTTAATCATCTTAGCATTATGAATTAAATCAAATCATTATTAATTTAATAAATAAAAATTCTTTATATATATATATTCAAATTACTTCGTGTTTTTTTGGATTTTAATTGCAAACTACTTAACTTTTTTAACACGCTTAACATTTCAATATTTATAAATGGTAGCAAATTAATATTTCATAAATAAAGAATATTACATTTCTAGTGAATAGTGCTAATTAGAACACTAATAATTCTAAAATTAAAAAACAAAATTTATTAATATTTTAACAGCTAAAAACTCATTATCCCAATATCTCTTAATATCTCTGTTATTATAAATAAAATACTAAGATAATCAATTATTCTATTGTTAAAAAATACAAAAACTCTTATCATTTTTATTTCTTCGAATATTGAGCTCTTTCTTTTATTCTGTACCTATTAAGTCTAATCTAATAAATATTATAAAAAATATATCTTGGATGAGATAAGATTTAATTTTCTTGCCATTAATCAAAAACTAAATGGTTTTTTTTAATATTGTGTTTATTTTATAAGGTTTTATTTAACTAACTAAATATCATTTCAAGTGAATATTTAGTATATTTTTGGAATAAATCAACAATTAATAAAACATAAATTAAATTAGTAGATAAGATTAGTTGGTATTTCTGATAATATATTTTTAAAGTAATGAAGGTAGTATAGTAAAGTAAGTATTTGATTTTCTTAATCTTAAAGATATTCATTATGAATTTATGATTAAATATTAATTTTAGTCAGGTTATTCATTTATTTTTTTGGATAAATTCTACTTAAGCATATTCAGCACTAGATTCTACAAACGATTCATCTGTCCCCCTCCTAATTCTTAAATTATAAATTAGATGTTTACAATTTTAAATTAAAACTCTGTAATAGTTACTTAAATCTTCCTTTTTCACCCCAATCGTTGCCCCATGAATTTTGCATTAACCAGTATTTACCATCTTCTTCTGATTCACCCCATCCATAACTTTATTTAAAAGATAAGTATTTTTAATTGAATTTCAAAGTAATTTGCTAAATAAAAATATTTACCACATAACAGCATGTTCAACAGGCCTCCATTCAGGCTTAACCTAACCTAAAGAAAAAGATTTTATAATTAATGTTAAATTTTATTAATAATCAATACATTTTAGTATCCAATCTGCTGCTTGTACTGAATGATAAACACCACTTTTGTAATATACAAAATCAGCACCTGTTTTAAAGTTAGCAACAATAGGTCCATTTTTAATAATTTCTAACATCATCTCTCTTTCATTACCTTTGCCATATTACTATCCTACAAATCTTTTATAAATTAAAATACATTCCACTTAATTTTTTTTAGCAAAGCAACTTACCCATATTCAGTTATCTTAAAATATTCATCTATTTAATCTAAATTTTTGACTTAGCACTCTTTTACTTCATTCTTTTTTAGTTTTTACATACAAAAAATATTAATTTCTAAAAATAACAATAAATACTCACTTAAAATTTTGTCCCATTTTCAGGAACCATAAAATAATCTTTGCCAAATCTTCCTAGCTCAAACGGGTATCCTCCATCACATCCCTTAATTATCAATTGATAAAATAAATTTAGAAATAAAATTATTTAAAGTACCTAGGAGAAGAAAGAACAATCTAATAGATGCTGCATAGAAATCTTTTTATTGAAATCTTTACCATATTTAATCTTGAGCCTAGCATTTAGCATATGTACTGTAGAAATTATATAGCATGAGCCACAATCATTTTATTCAATGGGATCATCTATATATTCTTCCCAAGTGAAATTTTTGGGTAAGTCACTGACATCTTGAATAGAAAAATGTTTGTACATTTTTTCTACATCTTTTTAATATTCTTTAAAAACTTCACTATCTGTTGGAAATTTTTTCTTAGCATTTTTCTTTTAGTATTTTCTTTTATTTCTGCCTGCTTTTTTATTTACTTCATCCAATGTCAGATCTTAAAATGATGAAGAAATACCTGCTTACCAATTTTTATCAAGAGAATTGAGTTAATCTACAGTATTTTTATGGGTGTTTTAATTTAGCTCAGCATTTTTATTTAAATTTATGTCATCATTTTATTTTATAATTTTTAATTAATCTATTTCTGATTGCTAACTATTTTAAGTTGAAGTATTATCATCTTGCCCAAGATTATCTAAAATATTGTTCAGAGTACCTTATAAATTGAACTTTCTTTTTTTTAAATTAGATGAAGAAGTTTACTAATCATATAATATTCCATCTTAATCAGATGAGTTTATATCATTAAAATTATCTTGAATTGAGAAATTGTTCACTTCATAATCTAACGGTTAAACTACATTGCCTTTTTCTTAGCTTCGAAGATGCCTATCTTCTTCTTTAGGGTTCTCTTTATAAGCTTTCATGCATCCTCTTTTATTATTTTTTTGCATGGTATACCACCCCACTGTAGTTTCAGTGCAATCAAACTCATAAGTAGTCACTTTAGAATGGCTAACTACAGTTAAGTCATCATCAACAATAACTTATTCTGAAACCTCTTCTTCGTTTACAGGATAATATTTAAAAAATGAAATAAAACTTATTCCATTTATGTCTATTTAAAAGCCTTCATCATAGACCATTGTCCATTAACCCTTTTTGATTATTTAATTTGTATTTAATATTGAAAATTAAGTCATAAAATTTATTTGAAAAATAGAACATAAATAACTACTTAGATTTAAGAAGAATCTTTTTCTATGAATGCTTCACCATTTTCATTTAAATCAACTATAAATTCTTTACCCTGCTTTGAATTAATCATTTAAGAAAAAGCATTTTAATATTTATTGTTTAATGTAAAATATTTACTTTGAAATTGTTATAATTTGTTTAAAAAGATAGCATTGGTGAGTCAGGTATAGAATGCCCACATGTCACATATTAATTTTATTTGCTATGCCCTTTTGAAATTTATATCCTCCATTTACCAACAATTTGATGCTTCACGCATTAAACAGGTAAATCACATTATACTTGTTAAATATAAACCACTAAAAGCACAAAAAAGAAAAAGAGTTTTTGAAATTTCACAAAACCTGCATTCTTCATATTTTAATATTCTATTTCTTTTGAGTTTTGATTGATTCTTTTGATAAAAAATGCAATCAAACCTAACTAAGCTAATAGACTGAATGAATCAATAAACAAGAAGACTATATTTCAACTAATTTGATTAAATTTTTTTTGATCTGATAAAAATCAAACATTTTCAAAAACGATATAATTAGTTAGTAATATTAAATTAAATTTCATTAAAATTCATTAAATCTATTATAAAATTTGTTAATTTTATCAAAAAAAATAAGACAAATAGAAATTTGTAGAATATGGTCAAAAATATAAGAGAGTTGAATGAAATAGGGTGAATTGATACGGTTTAACATAGAAAAATGATTTTAAAGAAGAGGAATAGGTTAAAAAGTATTTGAAGGGAGTGTTTCTGAGTCTTTTCATTTATTTTTAGAATATATAAATGATAGAATTAGTTTAAGTAATATTTGAGTTTGTATTAAATCTACACGTGATGAGAAATGGAGAAGTCAATCATTATTTAATAGCAGGTAGCTATTGATTTAGATGAATGTATAAAAGAAAAACAATGTGAATGAATGAACTCAATTAAATTTCTAGTAGTTGAGCAGATTATGCATGTCATACAAAACTAGATTTAAAAAAATTTCAATTAAAAAATATAAAAGAAATTCAGGCTCTATAAATAAGAAAGATTATATCATTAAAAAAATAATTAATATTATCATTTAGATTAACAAACTAAATAAAGCTTGAAGGAAAGAAAAGGAAATTTAAAAGTAGAAAAAAAATTATATCTAAATATTATTATATCAACAAAAATGAGTTTCGATAATTGCAACTACGTGGTCTCAAATGCAGGTTCTTTAATTAGATCACTCTTGAATTAAGCTTAACAAGCATCTACAAATTCTGAAACTGGTTACTAAACCAGCAGTAAATAATTTCTTTTAGCTTGAAAATTTTTAAAAAAAATAATTTATTATTAACAGCTGGTGATTTAATGGGAAGAGAATCTTCAGGTAACGGAAATGGCTTCTTTGAAACCATAATGATGATTGTTGCCTTCTTGTTCATATATTCTTTTCTTGGAAGTTATATTAACAACCGTAGAAATAAATTAAACTTAAAACCCCGTGCTAATCACGATGATAATAATCGTGACAGAGATGCAAGCTCAGTTAATTGAAAATATTTAGAGCTAATTTACTACTTTTATGAAACTAATCTTGAATCAAGCGAGAATAGTTTATTTACTTGCACTTTCCTTTAATGAAATAACTATAAACAGCTTTATATAAACACTTCCATTTCTAAAAACCTTCAGAGCAATAAATATTAGCTCTAGGAATACTTGTTATATCTATGAATAATTTACTTCTCTACTCTTTATATTAATATATAATATAAATTCAGTAAAACTAATAACTTATCTAATATTATAAAATATCATACATAATTTTATTGTCTAAGAATTTTCATAATACATATTAATTTGTTATGAAATAATTAAAAAAGAGTTTATTAACTATCAATTTTGAATTACTCTCAACTAATCAAATCAATCAATCTTTGTTATTTTAAAGATTAATCTTTTTTTCAAATTCTTTATTAAGTTATTGTCTTTTTATTTAAAAATAAAAAATAATTTCAACTTTATTTTAAATTCTAATTCTTTCATCTTCACAAATAAAGCTAGCACTAATTTTGAAGTCAGTCATTTAAAAAAAAAATCTTCAAAAATAATTATTAAATCTTAATTAAAATAGAAACATTAGTAAATTGGTTATTGAATGATTAATTGGTTGATAAAAATTGCTTTCAACTTTATTTAAAGTTAGAATATTTTCAATTTAATAAATTTAAGGATTACTCATTGCCAATCATTAAAAAACTTCAGAAAATAAAAAATTGATTTTATAATCAGATATTATGTATGATTAATATCTTGAATTAATATGTAAAGAAGTTTTTAATTGCAGATATAAATGACTTTCAATTTTATATAGAATCCGTTCAACCATAATAAATAAAGATGGATGGATCTATGTACACAGCAAGCATGCATTTTAAAAATCTACTAAAACTAAAGTTAAAAGTATTATAGAAAGAAAAGATAAACAATGAATCAATAAATTTATTTAATCCTTAAAATCATACCAAATAAATTATGGAATAAATTATAGCCATTAAAAAATCTTTGTAAATAAATAAACAATTAGTTCAGTAAAAAAGAAAAGAATACCGAATAAGTATTTATTAGAATAATAAAGTTGATTTAAAATTATTGTAAGCTTAATTTACGATGAAAACTTTAAAGGAAAATAAATAAACTAAGAAACGAGTGAAAAATAAAAATATTATCTATCTTACCAGATTTGATTTATTGGCAAGAAGAAATAGATCAATAACTAAATATATAGAATAATTTAATAATATAGACATTCTTAAATATAACATTCTTTATATAAATATTGCTGAGATAAGCATTAGTATTAATTGTGTTGTTCTCACTAGTTTCAGTTACATCATCTTAAAGTAATTAATGATTTTTATAATGCTATTTTTTATTTTGGAGGATTTTACAAAACACAAGTGAATTAATTACTACTCTTTCTTAGCAAAGTGAAGATTTTTTTTAGATTATCTATTTTATTTTTAAGATAGTTTTTATTTTTTAAATATTTGTTAATTTCTACAGTTTTCATAAAATAGTTCTTTTAATGAGTTGTTGTTTGTTTGTTATTGTGTCTTTCTTATTCATTTTACACTTCTTTTCAAAATATGTTACAGCTTTAACAGCATTTAGCATTTGAAGAATCGTCTCCTTCAAATTAAATTATTGGGTTGCTTGGGATATCATGAGGATTAAATATTAGAGGATCTATTTCTTAATTATTAGTCTTTTAATTTCCTTTAAAGTAACCTGAACCTTCTTATGTAGGATCAATGTCTGGTACTGCAGAATTATAACTTTTATTATTTTTATTTTAAAATTGATTGATTTGCATGTTTCCTTCACTGTGTTCTGTTGTAAAATTAAGATTGTTTGACATGTTTGTTGTATTTCCACCTTAAGCAGCAGTCGAAGTAGCTGCTGTATTTGTTACGAAACCAATTCCAGAGGCTGTATTATTTAAACTTACTACTTTTTTGAATGTACTTTATTAATTTTATTAATTAGCCGTTGCAGCATCTTCCTCCTCTTATTTTTATATCATTTACTATAATCTTTTTTGCTCTAACATTTCTTCCCTTTTCTGTTCGGCTTCCTTCCTTAAAATCATTTCTAACTCTTCATTGTAACCTGCCATGGCATATTAGCTATCAAAGCAATCATCTTTTACTTTAATAATAATTATCTTTGGTTTAATTCCGTCATTAAAAAACTAGTAATTTGCATTCTAATATGCTTAATTAGCAGTCATAGTATTTCCATTAATTTAATTTGTATTATTAATATTAAACTCAATTCCTTGACTATCTTCAGATTTTTGTCTATTTTTTTCATTTAATTAAGTGCTTACACTTTTTTCTTCTTTTGTAATTTAACGCCTAATCTAAGAATTCTATGCAGTCGCAGATTCCTTTTCTTTCTATTTTTATTGTTGTTGACTCTTTATTAATTTCTATCTTTCTTATTCTGTATAGAACACATTTTGTGGAGGCCTATTTCATTAAAAAATAAATTAATTAATTTTTACTTCGTACAGGATATTTTTTTAATTTCAGAAATTTATTTTTTGCAACATTTTAAGGAAAAATTTTATTTATCCAATAGTTTTGTTACTTACTGATTTTAAAATTTTTCTATGTTAACAAACTAACATAACATTGAATCAGCTTATTAATTTTAATAACAAGTATTTATTTATATTGAAAATCGTTATTTTTTCCTAAAAATATTTATTTATTAGCAAAGGATACGATAGTTATCAAAAAATAATATTTCACATACCAGTATTATGTTAGGTTTGGGAATTCTCCACCATAATTTTTTTATAGAAACTTTACAGGTATTCTTTTTTGCATCTCTTTGTAATCTTTAGGTTTTAAGAACTATATCTTCTCAACACTCTCAGGGTCAATAAACCCTTTGATTATATTCCATGATGTGTTAAGCATAAAGGAAGGATTTAAAATGTACATTTTTTCCATTGTTGCACAGTAGTTAATTGACATACTTCCAATAATTAATTTAAGACCGTTTATGGGTAGACTTGAAAGTCCAAGCCCGCCTGTATCTATGACCATAATCCAATTTTCAATATAATAATCTAAAAACATATACTTTTTAATCATATCTAAAAATACACATATTGATCTTAATACTGTTTCTTCGCCATCCTTTTATTATTTAAAATAAGATGTGATGTAAGTCACTTTGTTTTTAGTTTACTCTAAATAGTATAATAAATTTTATTAATAATATTACCTTTTTTAAATTGATTTTTGGGCAATCTAAATAGATTATTGGACGAAACTACTCATCTCTTCCTAACAGATATATCATACCCTTTTATAGCAATTCTCTTGCCTTATCATCTAAAGAATGCATTACTTAATTTTTACGCCATTCAATATGATCCTTAGCAGCCTATATGATTATTTTAATTTTATTGAAATGGATGAAAAGAAAAAAGAATTTAAGATTAGAATTTGTTTGTAAAAGAACTGCTTTTTCTTAGTTAAGCACTGAACCTTACTCATTGCTTTTTTATTGATACATGAAAGATATCTTTAAAAAAATATAATACTTTAGTGCATAAATTAAAATTTAAATCACTTTCTACCTTAACATCTTTCTTGAGATCGAAACGCCCACAGTAGCACATCTTAAGATAATCACTTGTTTTCCAACTTTTAAAATGAAGAATATGTTAATTAGTAATGTTTAGCATTATAAATATAATAATTCACTCAGGAGGTACTTGTATTTATTATCTTTCCATTTCATTCTTTAATATCTCAATATGTTAGGTTTCAAATTCATCATATTGCACTTTTTGATAAACTTTTCTATTTCCCTTCTTCTTTTCATTGTGCTTAATGTAATGATCTTTGTTTATATGAAAATTATCATATTAAATTCAATTATTTTAGTCATGAATATTTTATTTCTACAAAATAAGATGCGAGATTATGAGAAAGAACTAATTTATATAGTATAATAATATATTTATTAAGATAAATAATTACCTGAATGTTTAATCTCAAAAGCCTCTTTGGGAGGGACTAAAAACCATGGGTCAAATCCTATAATAGGATCTATATTTTATTACTAGCTATTATTTGCGTTACTCATCTTGCTATTATGATAGTTATAGTAAGATATGCTGAACTTGACTAAGTGAGTGAGCTTCTTGCTGTCAAAAAAAATAACCAATAATAATTTTGCTTTTAATTATTCTTAACTTTCTTGTTATCCTTTATTTAAATCGGAATATATAAGTAAATTAATTTTCTTTTTATTGTTTATGATTTGTAATTAACGATGTTAGACTGCAAATCAAAAAAAAACTAAGAGTTGTTTGGTTAATTAGTTATGCTAATAATTTTTTATTAGTCAGTATGAGATGAGAAATACTTTGAATAATATTTTTGTTATTTATTGAAGTTATTTCCTTATTGTTGTTATTAAAAAAATATGCTCCCTGTAAAATAATAATAATTTATTCCTGCTAGATATAATTTATCTTTCCAATCAGACTGGCTAAACCTTATTTTTTTATTTCATCTATTACTTTCGATATTATAATAAGAATAGTATTATCTCCAATAGGTAAATAAGTAAACACAATGAAAAATTATATTCCATAAAGTAAGGATTGGCAAATCTTAGAGAACCAAAAATCAAATTTGTAATTAAGCAATCAAATGTAGATTTATAATTTTATTTTCGCTGACAGTATTTTTTAAATTTATTGTTATTTTTTTTCATTTAAATAAACTTACTTTTTTTCTTCTGGAGTTTTAATAAACTAATGAGAAAAGTATACTTCGAATAAGTATTTTCTTAATTTAAACAAAATAATCCATCATTACACACCTCTAAATTTACATTCTTTTAATTAAAAAACAAAAATAAAATATCTTTTACTGCTTGCTTATTAATCATTAAAATTAGATAAAATTAATGTATGTTTACTAAATAATTAAACAATAAAAATAAGAACACAAATTCATAATTCTATTTTTATTTTTAACTATTTTTTTGTTTATTTTAATCTAATTCAATCTTTTTCAGAAAAAAACAAAATTAATCACTGTCCTCATCTTAGTTTCTAAATTAATTTTACAATCAATAAAACTGTTATCTTAGTTAATGAATTATTTCTTTGTTTAGCATTTTATAGAAAAATAGCAACTTGAAGATAAAAAAAATATTAACTAATAAGGTTTAAAATATAATCTAATAATTTATTAATTAAATTAGTAATAATTATCACTCATTTTAATTAATCTAATATTATAGAAAAATTTGTGAGCAAAATTTTTCTATAAAATCAAACAAAAGATTTAGATATCTTAAATAGTAGAAAAGTAAATTTTATAAAAATTCTTCAACACAAAATAATATTAATAATATTTATTATTTAAAATTAGTGATTATATTTTCAATTATTTTTATTTATTTTGTCATTAAATCATAATTTTTTAGATCTTTTTAAATAAAAAGATATTGTCAGTGACTTGTTAATTTTTCTTCCCATAATGCATATAAAATGGAATTTTTAGTAACAAAATTATGAAATAAAAAACTAAATAATATTATTTTGGTTAAATCAAAAAATAAATTTGAAAATTAAGTAAATAAGTAAATAGATTTTTTTTTTTTAAAAAAAATAATTGTATGTATCTAAAAGAGCTAAAAGATTATTATGAGAGCCATTTTTATCTTTTCTTATATTTTAGAAGTTTTGATTGAAGTCAAAATTTCATTATTTTTTTTGTTGTATTTCCAAAATGAAATACATGATATGAAAAATTAAAAATTAGTTATCAAATTCTTCTTAATAATGTTTAGATCATTAAAATTTTTTATTTACAATAATGAAAGAAATAAAGAATAATCTAAAAATAGAAATTAAAATGTATTATTTTTAATTTTTTTAGCATTAAAAGATAAGTCTTTATTTTAATGATAAGCTAATTCTTATGATTTATCTTATTTTATTGAAGTTTTCATGTTTAATTTCTAATGAATTCAAGAGTAATCTAAAAATATCATCATTTAAAAGAAGATAATTTTTTAATTTTATGCAATAAAAAACAAATATTTTTATGAAAATTAAGGATGAGTGAGTGTTCTTATTGTTTACTCTTTAAATATTTTGATTACAATTTTCTTAAAAACAAAAAGAGAAAAATAAGAAACATTTATTTAGTTATAAATTAATTATTATTATATTTATTTATATAATTAGATAGCATTTATTTTAATTTAAAAGGTTTTAAAATTGATTGCAGATTATCTTAATTTATTAAATAAAATTATTTATTCAGATTTGATATCAAAAGTTTAAACTATTTATTACATTATCTTCAAAATTTTTTAAAAGCTTATAAAATGAAAAATAGTCCTATCACACTTAGCATATAGATTGAGGTTCCTTATCATTTATCTATATTAATTTAAAAAATTTACTTTGTTTATAAATAATAATACAATATTAAATAACTACTTCATTTAATTCGGTCCAGTCATAGATAAAGTCCCAAGAATATCCAAGTTCAAAAAATAGCTCCTTTAAAATTTGCTTAAGTTTAAAGTAGTTTGGCTAATCTTCAAATTTTAGTTAACGTATACATTAACAAAATTGGAGAAATTAGCTTGGCAGATCTTCACATAGCTTCTCAATAGATATATTTTATTTTAAATTTTTTAACTTTTCATGTTTCTTTTCTTTTGTTTCAGCTACAATTCCTTACCAAGGAAGTTTTCCTTTAGCAAAGTAGACTAACAAATAAATTAAGCTTTCGAAATCATCCCTCCTACTTTATTCTAAAATGGATTTAAGTAAATCAAAAAGCATATAAATCAATACCTATTCCAATATGTGTGTTAACTGAAACATAACGAGCTGTTCCAATTAAACCCTTATTAGTTCTATAAGGAATATGCTTATTTGTTTTTGGATCTTTATACCTCTTAATCAAGCCAAAATCTATTAAATAAACTAACTACTAAGATTTTCCCTTTTTACCCATCAAAAAATTTTCAGGCTTTATATCTCTGTATACAAACCCTTTGCTGTGAACATATTCTATTCTTTTTATCTTTTTGTAATAGAAAAAGATATATTATTTTTAAATTATTTTTAAGTAATCATTATTACTATTTAATCTGCCAACATTAACACTGTTTTGAATGAAAATTTTCCTCCACATTTAATTAATAAACTTTCTAAATCTTCTCCTAACAATTCCATAGCAATTACATTTTTTTAACTTTATTCTTCAATACCTGACCAATAAACTTTAGGAATTCCTTCTATTCATTTGGTTATAAAAAGGGAATCAATCATAAATATTGATATGTAAATTGAAATAAATAAATAAAAAATATATCTAAATTACCTCCACCTTGAAACATTTATAATAATTTTGCTTCTCTAGGAAGTTAAGAATTCTCATCTGCATTTACATCCTAAATGAAAATATAATTTTAGTTTATTTAATAAAAACAAATAAAAATTGTTACTATCTTTATCCCTACTTCTAAATTCTATTGTTTATCATAAGCTATTTAATAAAAAATAAATTATCTAATAAATACATATTTGTATTATTTAATCTACCTAAATAAACTTATCCAAAGGAACCACTTCCTATGAACTCTTTAATCTCAAATCTATTTGCTATAATTCTTGGTTCAACTTCTTTTGCCTCCTCCATTAGCCTTTTGATTATCTAAATTTTTTTTCTTATTAGTTTTTTAACAAAATTAACTTCTATTGTTTTTGAAGTTTTAAAGATCAAATTTTAATTTCAATATTTATGAGTTCATCAAAACAGTTAATAATGATAAAATAGATAGATAGATATTTATTTTCTTAATTTCAATCAAAAATTTTTAAGCATATTATTCTATTTTTAAAAGATAATTAACAAATTAATACCTCAGTAAAAATGAAATTGCTTAATTCACATCAAAAAGCATATCTTACTGGAATATTTGTTGATCATTAAATAATCTATTCAGTTTAATTGTGCTAATTAATAACCATAAAATATTTAGCTTAAATATTATTATACAAAAAGATAGAATTTTAAATTTAAGAATTTTATTTGAATTTTATTAAATAATATATTTATTCATTAAAAACATACTTAAAAAACTTAAAAATTAAATTTTTAATCTAAAATTCAACTAAAAATAACTAATTCTCAATATTATATTCGTATTTTTCAGTAAAAGCTTAATTTTACAAATATTTTATAAATAAAATTAATCAGAAAATGTATAATACTCTAAATTTTAAGAATTCTCTTTATTTGTATGATAACAAAAATAGCTTATCGTTTCTAGCACTCAAATAATGATTGAATTTGCGTATATTGATATTTTAACAATAGACTTAATTATGTGCACTTTTTAACAAATAAATATTTATTTATAAAATTAACTTACAGAATATTTAAACACATTTGATAACAAAGAAAATCTTTTAAAATAAATATTTTATTCATCTTTTAGTTATCAATTTTTATTTTGTTAATTTGTAGGATTATTAAGTTGGTAAATAGTATAATCAACACCATTTTTAGGATAGTTTTTATAGGTAGTTTTGGTTGATAAGCTTTGCTTTTAAAAGTCAAATCCTTATTTAAAAAGACAATTAACTTAATTTAAAATAGCCCTTTAAACATGAAAACTAGATACTTGTTTTTAAGCTATAAATTCATCAATCTTAGATAAAGGTATCCAAGTATGATTATTAAGCTCTTCTTTATCCATCTTTACTACAGGATTTTAGTCTATAGGTCTCATTAAAAAGGCAAAATAAATATCAGGCTTATTAAATATGGATTAGGTACTTTCTCTTAGAAGTAGTAAATCTATAGCTTCTACTTTAAACCCAAGCTCTTCATAGATTTCTCTTTCTGCGGTTTAATATATTTCTTCATTAGGATCTGCTCTTCCTCCAGGAAAGCTCCATGAAGAGGAATTTAATCCAAATCTTTCTTAAACCATCAGTAGTTCATTTTTAGAGTTGATAACAGCTCCTCCACATCCCACATAGTGACTTGCATAGTTAGGAAGTTTATTTTTCTAACCCTCTAATAGCCACTTGCTTAATAATATATGCTAACTTGTAGCATGATGAATTGTATACCCTAAATTTATAGAATCTTATAAAACATCTAGCTAATTAACATTTATTTTCAACCATACTGCTTTTTTATTATTTTCTTTCCATTATTATTCATATTATTTTAACACTTAACTGAAAGATTATTTTTCTTTTGGCATTTATTTGATACTAACATGAATGCTGTTCCATAAATCAGATTCAAAGCTAATAATATTTTAAGTATCAGAAAAATTATTCTTAAATTTAAATATTATTCCCTTATTCAAAAGGCGTTTCTAAATATGTCTGAAAATAAGCATTATAAATGAAATCTTTAGAGTTAATTATTGTAAATCTTAATTAAATTAATTAATTTAGTTAAAAAATTGATTTATCTTATTGATTTGATATAAAAAATTAACATTACATTTAATATATACAGAAATGGGGAGTTTGTCCGCCAATAAAAAAGTTCCACTGTATCTTTTTCAACATCAATATTGGTGTTAATGTTGAAAAAAATATAGGGGAACTTTTTTATAGGGGGACAACCCCCCATTTCTATATATATCATTTACTAATTAAATCAATTGGTACTAAAAGTTAGTTAATTTTCTGATAATATAATGAGAAGCATTTTAGAGTTTGAAAAAGATTAATTTTTAATTCGAATTTTCAAAATGATGATTAGTATTTTCTAGATTTTCAATAAAAAAGTAGAAAAATTTCCTTTGTAAATAGATTTTCTATTTAAATTTATTGATTTTTAATAAGGAAATCAACTAAAGAGATAATTAAAACTAATTTATTTTGCTTGATCTAAATCAAATAGATTTAAATATTTTAAAAGAATATATTATTTAATTAAAACTAATATATAAAAAATTCTTGCATATTTACAAAGTAGACAATAATTAAAATCAAAATTAAAGCACAAATTTATTTTGTTCTAGTTAAATCAAATAGATTTAAATATTTTAAAAGAATATGCGATTTCCATTTAATTAAAACTAATTTATAACTAATTCTTGCATATGATAATCAAAATCAAAATTAAAATTTAGTACATCATCTTGATGATTCTTAAAAAATTGAATACAAAATTTCTTTCATATGTGTATAATTTGATGTGATGAGTCATATTTTCAAATTATTCTATTTAAAAAATATTGATTCTTAGGGAATTAATTAAATAGATAATTAAAAAAAATTTATTTTGCTTGAGTTAGATCAAATAGATTTAAATGTTTTAAAAGAATGTATTATTTCCATTTAATTAGAACTAATTTATAACGAATAAATTTAATCCATCATCTTGATGATTCTTAATTAAATTCAATACGAAGGTTCTTTAATATGTGTATAATTTGATGCATTGAATCATATTTTCAAAATATATCTATTTAAATTAACTAATAAAGCAAAGAAATATTCTTTAACAAAAATAAAATAATTTAATTTAGAAATTTCAAAATAGTTTACTCTCTTTCAACTTAATTTTTCATCTTTTGTTTTTGTGAAAAATGATACATTTTATGAAAAGAATATTTACATTTTTCTATTAATAGAAAGCAATACCATATTCTTTTCTTATTTTCTAGTAAATTTCCTTTAATTAAGTATTTAAACAGAATTAAAAATCTTACAGTCTCAAATAAAATTTAATAGACATTAAATTAACTATTTCACTCTCCTTTATAATAGAAATTTAATTCCTTCTAAAAATACTTCTATCAAAGAATACACATTTAAATTAGCTAATGTTATTCTAATTCTATTTCATTTTGATTTAAAAATTTTTATTTTTTCTGCCAAAACTAAAAAAGGATTAGTGAAAAAGCTTTTTGATTAATTCAAAATATTATGATTTTGGCTCTTTGTAAAATCAAAGGGTATATTTACTTTTTATAATTAGTAAGTGAAAATTTTTTTCATTTACAAATTAAATCAAAGTGCAGAAAATTAAAAGAAAATTTTAAGATTTTTTGCAGATTTATAAATTATTAATTCAGCTTCAATCAGATTTAATAGTTTTTACATTAACTAATTAAAATAATCGAGCGGTCCAGACAAGATTTCAGAGTGTAAAAAGATTGTTTAAATTAAGAAATTGCTTATAAATTTGGATGAATAAGACAAACTAATAATAAATTACTCTTAATAAGAAATTTCTCTTTTCCAACCATAATTCTTTTAAAAAGGAGAGGTAATCTCAAAAAATATAAATTTAAATTATTTAAAACATAAATAAGTCTTTTTAATTTATTACTCGAAAAAACAAAATATTTTAAGTAAAACAGAATTAGAAAAATAATTATAAAAACACTATGTAACAGGTGTACGATGTTGAAAATTAGGATAGGAAACCTCGTGATTCCTTTCCACAATCACCATAACATATCCAAAATCCTCCTTCTTAATAATAAAAATTAAAGGAACCTAATTCAAATGTCAAATAATAAAACGAAATTACAAAAGATTAAAAAATTGTAGTACCATAAATCTCCTTTTTTAAACTCTTTAGATATGCTACAACTTTTGATTGGGTATTAATGACATTTGGAGCTATAGCTGCTATAGTAAATGGTATCGCCCTTCCACTCTTTGCTCTAATTTTTGGATAGATGACTGATTCATTTGGTCCTAGTTCTACAGGCGATGAAGTTGTAGATGCAGCTGGTAAATAAGCACTTTATTTCCTTTATATTGGAATAGGAACATTCTGCTTGAGTTGGGTAACCATCTTTTAATTTTATTTCAATTATTAACTTTTGAATATTTTAGATATAAATGAGTTGTTGGATGATAGCTGGTGAGAGATAATCAATCACATTCAGAAAAGAATACTTCAAAGCTGTTCTTCAATAAGAAGTTGGATGGTACGATATGATTAATCCAAACGAATTAGCTAGCAAAATTGCAACTGAATGCTTCTAAATTTAAGGAGCTATAGGAGAAAAGGTACCCACTTACTTGATGACCGTTTTCATGACACTTGGTGGTTTTGCAGTTGGATACGCAAGAGGCTGGTAGATGGCTTTGGTTACTACCGCAGCTTTACCAGTTTTGACCATTGGCGCTTTAGCTTTCTCTATTGTTATATAAACTTCATAAAAGAAGATTGCAAGTTCATACGAAACTGCAGGAGGTCTAGCTGAATAAGGATTAAATGCAGTAAGAACTGTCAAATCATTAACCGGTGAAGAATTTGAGTTAAAAAATTACAAAAAAGGTTTAGTAGAAGCCTTTAAAATTGCTTGTAGATATGGCTTCTGGGCAGGAGCTGGTTTAGGTAACAATTTAATTTAGATTTTATGAATGTAACAAACAAACTAACAAATTTTTCTTTTGATTATATTTTACTGTTATTTCTTTTACTAAATTCAAATTATCAAAAATAGGCTTAACTTTTTGCACAATGTTTTTGGATTATTCTTTAAGTTTCTGGTATGGATCAAAGCTTATTGAAGACTAAACAACTAATTAGACTTTAGATCGCGCCTATTCTTAGGGAGATATTTTCGTTGTATTTTTCGCCATTATGATAGGTATTTTTTAGTTTTTTAGCAGTGTTTCATACTTCAAGGCAAATTAATAATTGAATTCATTTTAATTAAATAAAGGTGGTTTCTCACTTGGATAAATGGGACCTTGTCTTAAAAATTTTGCTATTGGTAAATAAGCTGCAGTTAAGGTATTTGAAGTACTTGAAAGAAAACCTCTCATTCAAATTCCTCCTAATGCTAAAAAAATCGATAATTTGTAAGGAAAAATCATTTTAGATAAAGTCAACTTTAACTATCCTGCTAAACCTGATATTCCTGTTCATAAAAATCTTTCTTTAGTTATTCACCCAAATTAAAAGACTGCTCTCGTTGGTGAATCTGGTTGCGGTAAATCTACTGTTATGCAACTTCTTTTAAGATTTTATGACCCTCAATCTGGTTCTGTCACTGTTGATGGTACTGATGTTAAGGAATTAGATTACCTCTGGTTTAGAAAACATGTTGGGTAAAAATACATTCAAAAATCAAATCAATTATTTATTTTATTTATTATCATAATATAGTTATGTTGGTTAAGAACCTGTTTTGTTTGCTACATCAATCAGAGAAAATTTAAAGTTTGGTAAAGAAGATGCTACAGAAGAAGAAATGATTGCAGCTCTTAAGTAAGCAAACGCCTGGGAGTTTGTAAAAGATTTACAAAATAAATTGGATACATATGTAGGAAATGCTGGTAGTTAAATTTCAGGTGGTCAAAAGTAAAGAATATGTATTGCAAGAGCTATTTTAAAAAATCCCTAAATTTTACTTTTAGATGAAGCTACTAGTGCTCTTGATAGAAAAAATGAAGCAATGATTTAACAAACTTTAGATGATATTTCTAAAGGCAGAACTACTATAGTTATTGCTCATAGATTATCTACAATTAAAAATGCAGATAGAATTCTTGTCCTAGAGAAAGGTGAGCTGGTAGAAGAAGGAACTTATGAAACATTAATCAATGCTAGGGGTAAGTTCGAAGCATTGGCAAAGAATTAAATTTAAAGAGAATAAGAAGATTTAAATGAATAATAAAATGACAGTGATGAAGATCCTCAACATAACGACAACTAAGTAAAAAGAAAATCTTCTGCTGTTAACAATGCTTAAGTTCATCACCACGACAGCTCATAATCATAGCCTAAAGGAAATACTTAATAAATTGATGCTCCTGGCATTAATTTGGAAGAAAAAAAAGAAAAGAAAGTCTTAACAAAAGAAGAAATCAAGAAATAAAAGGAAGAAGAGTCAGGTATGATTAAAAGACTCTACCAAATTAACAAACCAGAAAGAATTTACTTCTATCTTGGTTCATTGTTTGCCCTCTTAAACGGTACAATGTTCCCTCTCTCAGGTTTTGTTCTTGGTGAATTTGTAGAAGTACTTTCAAAGCCTGAAGCTAGTGATTTTAGAGAAAGAGCAAATTTACTTTCACTTTTATTCGTTTTCTTAGCTATTGGTGCTCAAATTTTCACAACTTTACAACAATCACTCTTCACAAGGTATTTTCTTTTTTTTTATAAATTAAGAGTTTTATTTAGCTTTCATTATTATCATTTAATAGAGTTGGCGAAGGTTTGACTCTTAGAGTGAGATAAAATGTCTATCAAAAAATGCTTAGAATGCCTGCCGGATGGTTTGATAAACCTGAAAATAATCCTGGAAGTCTAAGTGCTCGTTTATCGATTGATGCCCATCTTATTAATTCTTTGACATCAAATGTAGTTTCAATTCAAATATAAAATTTCTCTGCCTTAGCAACTGGTCTTATTAGTGCATTCACTAACTCATGGAGAGTATCCTTGATTGCTCTTGCTGTCAGTCCTATTATGATTATTGCAGGTTAATTATAGGCTAAATTCGTTTAAGGATTCAGTGAAAGTACAGATGAAGCATATAAAGATTCAGGTATGCTTATTATGGAAAGTGTAACCAATATTAGAACTGTTGCTTCATTTGCTAATGAGAAAAAAGTTTCTCAATTCTATGATGAAAAGTTAGTAAAACCTTATTAAATTGTTGTGTCCAAAGGAAACTACTCTGGTGCTGCTTTTGGTTTCTCTCAATTAGCTATGTTCGGAGTATATGCAATTATATTTATTTGTGGTGCAGTTTTTGTTAGAGACAATGGTGTTACTACTAAAGAAATGTTTGTTTCTATTTTTACTATATTATTTGCTGCTTTTGGTGCTGGTAATGCAAACTAATTTATGAGTGATGTAGGTGCTGCTAAAAATGCTTGTAGAGGTCTCTTTAAAATTCTTGATAGTGAAGATGAAATTCAAATATCTGAAAAGTATAGCAGTAGTCTCAGTTCTGACAGTGTATTTGGTGATATTGAATTCAGAAATGTTTCATTTAAGTATCCTACTCGTGATGCACAAGTCTTCGAAAATCTTTCTTTCAAAATTAAAAAAGGTTAAAAGGTTGCTTTTGTAGGTCCAAGTGGTTCAGGAAAATCCTCAGTTCTATAATTACTTCTTAGATTCTATGACAATTATGAAGGAGAAATATTTGTTGATGGTAAAGATATTAGAAACTACAACTTGAAAGAATTCAGAAAGAGTTTTGGTGTTGTTAGTTAAGAACCCATTCTCTTTAATGGAACTATATCTGAAAATATTAAATACAGTTCTGAAGAAGTTACTCAAGAACACATAAGAGAGGCAGCTAGAAAAGCCAATGCTCTTACTTTCATAGAATCAAATTAATTTGAGAGTGAATAACAAAACGAAAATTAAATTTTAGGTAGTGGCTTTGATAGAAAAGTTGGACCTAAAGGAAGTCAAATTTCAGGTGGTCAAAAGTAAAGAATCGCTATAGCTAGAGCTATCATTAAAAATCCTAATGTTTTGTTGCTTGATGAAGCTACTAGTGCTCTTGACCATGAAAATGAAAAAATAGTTTAAGAAGCCTTAAACAGCCTAATGAAGGGTAAAACAAGTCTTTGTGTTGCTCACAGAATATCAACAATTAAAGATAGTGACTAAATTTTTGTTATAGAAAGTGGAAAGCTTGTAGAATAAGGTACTTATGATTAACTCATGTCAAATAAATCCTATTTCTATAGATTAAATGCCCATTGATTTAAATAAATTACTTGTTGATAATCATTATATAAATTTTAAATTATTTCAAAAGCTGTTTGTATACACATTTATATAAATAATCGTAGGTACTTAAATCTATTTCATTAATTATTAACTGACTACCTTTTCCTCTTTAACAATTAATACCAGATCTACATAATTATTTTCGATTATATTTTTAACATTTGATTTTAATAACAGAAAATTTCCAAGTAATAATCACTATTTTTAATTCTATCAAATCCTTCAAAATAAATCAAAAAACAAATTAAAAAGTAAAATTAAGGATGTAATTTTTGTAAATTTTTTTGAAACAAATTATTCTACCATTAATACTGGGAAAATAATAAAAGATTTTAGATAAATGGACTTTAATAAAATCTAATCTAAAACTATTTTATAAGATAATTTTTATTTTTTGAGGTATACAATGAGTTAGATTAAAATTTTATTTATAACTAAAGAAAAAATTAAATTTTTAAAAATAAAAAATATATATATTTATACTTGTTAAAACTATATGTATCCGTAATAGGCAGTACCCTAGGGTACTATATATATATATAAACTGTTTTTTAATTGAGAAAAATATTCTGATATAATTAATTTATAAATATTTAACTTTGTAAAAAAAAATGCTAATATTAATTTTTATCTATTTTTAAAAATACTTAAAAAAAAGGATTGAAATTTTTTTAGTTTAAAAGAGAAATAAATTTAGTTAAATTAAGATTCGCGATTTTTAACTTTTTCAGCTTATTTACTATAAACTTAAATTTTATTAAATTAAAATGATTTCAAAATTAATTAAATTAGATTTAACTTTTAATAAATAAATAATTGGAAAGAATGAAAATAAATACAAAAGTATTAGTAAAATGAATTTTTATAAAAATAATTTACAAATTAAAACAAGTAAAAATGACAATATTTACTTGTTTTTTTGTTATAGGCGCCAGAAGTTTAATTATCGCTCCTTACTTATGTAGCATCAAAAAGATTTAGAACATTATTATCTTGATATAATACTTTTTCAGATATTTAATATAAAAGTTCTTTATATTTATCACATATATTGTTTCTTTATTTTTTAAAGATTTGAAAAATTACAATTTAGTTATTTTAAAACATTATTAAAATGGAAGATGAAATTAGAACAATCTATGAAGGGAAAAGGATTAGTTATTTCTATAATCCCGAAATAGGAAAGTATACATTTTTAGGATTAAATAATATTTTTAAATTGATTAAGCCAACTTTCTATGATCCAAAATAAGGAAATTCATTATTTATAAAATTGTATAGGTTTTATTACAGCAAGGATCACCCTATGAAACCAAAAAGAGTTGCTATGGCTCATTCATTAATTTAAAATTTTGGATTATATAAAGACTTAGATGTTTACACAGCTCGTTAAGCTACTTTTGAAGAAATGATTAAATTTCATGATATAGAATACATAAATTATCTTTAAAATTATGTTAGTAATGGTTGGACTTAAGAATTAAAAAAGCTAAAGCAAGATCCCTTAATAAATTTAGAATCTGCATATCATATAAATAACCCTAAAAAAAGATAAACAAGCAGGTATTTACATTAGTTTAATAAATATTAAAATACATTTTTTATTTTTGTTATATGTTATTTTGTTTTTATTTCACTATATAGAGTAGGAGATACTTCAGATTGTCCAGGTTTTGAAGGTCTTTACAATTTTTGTTAGATAAGTGCTGGAGGTTCTTTAGATTGTGCATCTATGATCATAAATCAATAATCTGATATAGCTATTAATTGGGGAGGTGGCTTGCATCATGCTAAAAAAAAAGAAGCTAGTGGATTTTGCTATGTTAATGATATTGTCCTTTGTGCATTAGAGTTATTAAAATATTATCCCAGAGTAATTTATATCGATATAGATGTTCATCATGGTGATGGTGTTGAAGAAGCTTTTTTCCTAACAAATCGTGTAATGACTGTTAGTTTTCATGAATATGGAGATGAATTCTTCCCAGGTATAATGTTTGTTATAAATTTAGTCTTTAAGTCTGTTTACAAATAAACTATCATTAAATATTACCGCTAAATTAATAAATAAATAAAAAATTATAAAATTCTAAAAATTATCCTACAATAAAAATAGGAAGTGGCTCTCTTAATTCTATTGGTGACGGACCTGGAAAGTATCATGCAATTAATGTGCCTTTGAGACCAGGAATAAATGATGAAACATTTGAATAAGTTTTTAAAGATGTAATGAAAAAGGTTATGGAAGTATATAGACCTAATGTTATCTTGCTATAATGTGGAGCAGATTCATTAGCATATGATAAAGTAAAATTAAAAATTTTTAATATTTATATTAAAATTGATTAAATCTTAAAGTTAGGGCACTTTAATTTGTCAACAAAAGGACATGGTAAAGCTGTTGAATATATGAAAAGTTTTGGAATTCCTCTTATATTAATGGGTGGCGGTGGTTATAATGTACCCAATGTTGCAAGATGCTGGGCTTATGAGACATCTATTTGTGTTGGAAATAAGATTGATGGAAACATTCCGATCACAGAACCATTTTATGATTACTTTGGGCCAGACCATAAACTCCATGTTACTCCTAAGAATAATGTAGATAACAAAAATACTAAGGATGAACTACATTAAAAAGTATCAACTGTTCATGAGTATTTAAGATAAATTGAAAGTGCTCCTTCTATGGCCTTTCATCATACTCCTGATAGTAGTAAATTTAATGAATAAGAATAAAATGTAGATGAGGAATTTGATTACGATATGGATGATGAGGAGTTAGAAAGATACTTTAGATAGAAAGAAAAACCTATTATAATGAATAATAGATATATTTGATTTTTAGTAAAGGTTTGATTTGATACCTTAAAAAAAGATTAGATCTTCAATTTATTCATTTATATTACTAAATCTTTACAAAAATTAATTTAAAATATTTAAACAGATATTAATTAAATTACTTTATAACAAATGTATATTTTTGTTATTCATCTTAAATATGAATGTAGAATAAATCTTGCTAAAAATATTTTTTTAATTAACTTAAAATTTAAATATTTCTTTTGGGAATATGAAAGATAATATTTATAAAGTTTTCTTAATAAGAAAATTAGCAAGAAATAACTCAGCTAATAACAAAAAAATATAATTCTCTTGATATTTTTTCATTTTAAATTGTTTTTTTCATGGTTTTTTAATAAAAATAAACTTAAGATTTTACATTGAAAAATTTAAACAGGTATTTGGCTTTTTATTTTTACATAAATTAATACATTCAATAAAATATATTATTCAATCTCTTATTTCAACTAAATATCTTATTCTAACTTGAGCTGAGTTGAAAACAACATATTCACTATTTGTGTATTATGTGAGAAGTTGATGGAAAGGAGTTTTAGCAGGTTAAGCTTAAACATCATACATGAAATTGTTTTATAAAATATTATTATCTCTCTCGTCCTTATCCTCATCTTCTTCATCATCATAATCTTCTTCATTTTCGCCTTCTTCTTCTTCAATAGGTTCTTCATCATCATCATACACAGGTTCTTCATCAGCTTAATTATTAAAAAAATGTTAATTCATGAAGAAAAAAATTTTATATTTACGAATTTCGAGGTCCATTTCTTCATCATCTGATGATCCTTGATTTTAACTTGATTCATCCTAAGAATTGTCGTCATCTGAATATTTAGATGCTTTAACTGATTTCTTAGCAGCTTTAGCAGGTACCTTTTTAGCTGCTTTCTTAGCTGGTTTCTTAGCAGATTTTTTAGTAGTTTTCTTGGTACTTTTTTCAATTTCAAGTTTTTACTACAAATTTTAATTAAAGTCAATTATTGGCCCAATAGGAACAATAGTACCATTAGGTAAAATTAGGTTCTTCTTTTCATCAGGGCATTATTTTCCTACCAGCTTAACACTATTGAAACCTTTAATAAGCTAGTAATTTTTCTTAACAAACTATTAGTAGTGATCATTTGTCTTAATATGTTATTCCTTACCAACAGCAACTTCACATAAAAGAAGGAATCTAAAAAAATTTATGAAAAAATTAATTAAAACTTTATTCAAAAGTTTATTTTACCTTGACTCAACACCAACATCAGAATTGTTAGCATAAGCACTAGCCTTGGAGAATAAATCAGCGAAATAAATACCATCACCAAGAGAGCTTCCAGATTTTTATGCATGAATACCATTTATTCTAAGACCAAAGTTGAGTATACTTAAGAGATTTTAGACTCCACTACCGTGCCATAAAAGCTTCTTTGTATAATCTGAGTATTACTTAATTTTTTCCGCCTCACCTATTTAAAATAACATAAATGTTTCATGATATTACTAAAATTTGTTAAGCTGTTACCTCTTCTTTCAACAGCGAAGACATTTCTAATTAAATTAGAATCAGGTTATGTTGCTTTACTATTAGTTCTAGAGATATATTACTAAATCATTTTGAATTCAGGATGTTCGTTTTGAATTGTTTTCATACGAATGCTCAATGAATTAAAGCAGTAATCCAAAGGATGCATTACTTGAAGTTTGGTGTATGAACCCATAATAATCTTGATAGCAGCTTCGAAATCAAGTAAATTTTCAACAAGACGCTATTCAGTGCTGATGTAGTGATCATAAGTTAAGGGTTGAACAGGCTCCCTATTTAGATTTAAAAACAATTTAATATATTTTTAAAATTTGAAAAATATTTACTATCTAGAAGCAGCTCTAGGAACAAGTTCATAATATCTATTACTTAAACGAACAATGTTTTCTTCTCTTTCTAAAAGAAGTTGCATATTATTTCCTTAAGTCAATTTATTTCTTAATTTTTATACTTCAATTACATCTTCTCTAATATCTGCAAGTATTCCTTGAGCTTCCATCAAAGCTGATTTGGAAAGTTTTGTTAAGGGAAGATATTAATCAGAAAGTGCAAATTAGCGATAAGCAGATTTGAAGATTTCTGCATTAGAAATATTCTTAACAAATTCTAAAATAGGTTTTTCAAGTGTTGAAGCCTAACATTTTAAGTTTTCAAAGTCATAAGGCTTGAGAGAGAAAGATTTTTTGTTATCACCTTTATCAAAGATAACTAATTGATACTTCTTGTCTTACTTTTTGAAGTTATGTCTATTAGTCCAATCGTTACCAGACTAATTAAAATTAAAAATAAAATAAGGATCTATTCAAGATAAGATTTTACCTTTTAGTTGAATATCTTGCTGAATTCTTTAACAGCTGCATCTTTAGTAGGGAATGGTGTATGTTACATCTAACCACCTTAACCCATTTGGCCCCAACGAGTATAAAGAATATAAACATCAGAGTTTTTATCATGAATAACTTGCATAATATAGAAAACATACTTTGAAAATCCACCTCCAAGATCTACTTTAGTCATAAGTAAGCTGTATGGTTCATTATTTTCATCAAGGACAACATAATTATCTTTCTTTTTGTAGTTTCCTGCAACATATCTATCAAGAGGAACTTTATCTCCAGGATTCTTTTGCTCATAGAATTCCTAATAACAAAAATAATATTAAGATATTTGTTGTTTTTATATTTTTAATAACCTTATATTAATCGAAAGTTGATTCCTCACTGAACTTCTTACTGTCTTCTTCGTAGTCTATTTCTTCATCAGGGAAAGAAGCATCAGTTACTATTGAAGTAGCTGCTCTCTATGGTAATTTCTTTTCTTTAGGAACTTCAACATTGTATTTTTTCAAGGCCTCTGACATTCTCTTGGAATCTTATTACAAAGCATAGAACATAGGATTGTTTCTATTTGAAAAGATTTTTTTATTTAAATAACTAAATTAATATATATAAAAAATTACCCATCCTTATCTTTAACAGTGAAATCGATCTTGGCATTATGAAGGAGCTCTAAAATATCAGTATTTTCATAAGAACCAAACTCAACAGGATTAACAGTATAATGAACTGCGCTCTTACCTTAGTTATCAACGTGCTTGATATCAAATTTCTTTGATTAGAGAATAAATCTAACTAACTTTTTGGAGTTGTGATAGATAGCATAGAATAGAGCGTTTCTACCAAGGTTATCAGCTTCATTTATGTTAGATCCGTTTGTTAATAAAGTATTCAATAAAGCCAAATCTTTATTTTTGTTTGCAAACTAAATAAGTAATGGAGTAAATAACAACTAGTCTGAGTGACCTTCAAATTTAGCTCTGAATTTTTTAGTGTAGTCAGGCTTGTAATTTGCTGAGTAGATGTGTAAAGCTAATTTAGCATTTTGTTAAATAGCTAATGCAAATGGTGTTTGTTCTTCATCATTATATGCATTGCAATCAAGTCCTAATTCAAGCAATTTGGGAGTAAGATATGTATGTGAAAAAGCGAAATGTAAACTTATGTTCTTTTTATTATCTACTTTCTTAACATCAACACCTCTTCCTAAGAGAGTTTCAAAAAGTTTAACTTAGAGATTTGCATCTTTAATAGGTCTTTAACACAAAATATGAATTAAAGTTTATCCCTCACTGTTGCATTCTGTAATAGATTTGTCCTCAGGGTACTTATTGAGAAGGGTGATTGAAAGTTAATATAAATCTATTTTAATAGCATCTTCCAAAGCATTGAAAAGATTATAGTTACTCTTCATCAAAAGTAAATATGCAATACCCTACCATTAGAAAGTGATTGCTGCTTTGAAAAATGAATGCTTACCAACAGGTAAATCACCTCTAACTCTAAATTCTTGAAAGACAAGATGATCTTATCCTTTTTGTTTGAATTATTCCTTAGCAATACTCTTTTTAACTAATTCAATGTAGCTGTCTTCTTCAAGATGATATTCAGCTAATAATTTATTCAAGATTTCTTTACCTGAATTATTACCATCTCCATCATAATCATTATAGTTGTTATACAAATGAGTATATCTATTACCATAATGAGAACGTTGATTTCTTACTCTTCTTGTAGTTCTGATAGGATTACCCCATACATCTTTAGCAGGTTCTTTGTATTCCTCTTCTTCTTCACCATTTTCCTTCAAATTTTTACAAATAGTAATGAACTTTGCAGTGTTAGCTCCATTTTAGATGAGGGTTGTAGTAATTTCACTTCTTTTAAAGCGGAAAGCAATAGATAAAGGAGTATTACCATTATTATCTTCACTGTCTATGTTAGCTTTCTTTTCAATCATATAAATTACAGATATAGTAGAATTCTTTTAAGCACCGTAATGCAAAGGAGTCTTTCCAAAATTATCTTTTTAATCTATCTTTATATTAGACTAATTGCAAAGACTACTTACAGTTTCGAAAGGATCATATTGAAGATTACTGTATTACTAATCTTATAGACTAACAAAACAATAGTGCAAAGGAGTTCTGCCAAGAGAGTCAACAGCATTAACATCAGCTTTGTGCTTTATTAACAAGTTTTCAAGATCAAAGGAAGCATTGGCACCTTTATCAGCTTTATTAATAGCATAATGTAAGGGGGTTCTATTTTTATAAAAATATATTATTACAAATTGTATTAAAAAGCTATTTTTTACCTTCCATAGTTATCAGTCAAGTTTGCAGAAGCACCGTTGTTGAGCAAGAATTCAACAAATTCAAGATTGTTACTCTTAATACTATTAATGGCCAAAATTAATGGTGTTTTTCCAAACTTTTTTTGATTACAAAGGAGAAACATAAATAAATAAATTGAATGTAAAATAAAGATCATTTACAATATCCTTGACATCAACTTGAGCTTTGTGATTGACAAGAGTCTTTGCAAACTTGTACTTCTCTTAAGCAAAAGCAGAAATCAAAGGAGTTGATTCAATAATATCTTTTTGGTTAATATCTATTTTAAGAGTTGTGAGCCATTCTAAAACTTTTTATGAGACATCCTAAAAGTTAGTTTTTTAAGATAATTTAGAATAAAAATGTAAGTAAAAATTAAATATTACAGTTTCACTATTTTTAGAAATAAATTTGTGGATGTGGTTTCTCTTAAGATAATCAATATTACTTACTAATTGAGGATATTCTTCATGAATATATTTCAAATAAGACAAAGAAAGGTGACTAAGAGCTAAACCAAAGATATTCATTAAACCATAAGAATTGTATTCTGGAGTGTACTTAACTTATTTTTTTTGGATTGGATTACCCATTTCATCTTTTAAGTTTGAATTAACTCCTTAATCATCTTCATCATCTTAATCATTCTACTATTACTATTCTTCATCTGATTTGTCTTCAACATCCATATTTGATCTGAATTTTTTAATCTTATCAACTTTTGCATTAACATCAGATCCCTTTTCAACCAAGAAGGTTATCAACTTTTGGAACTTTTATTCAAATTGTAATAAGTCCTCATCTGCTTACTTTTAAATTTTTTCTTATTCCTTTTCTGTTAGTTAAACTAAAGAGCCATCATTGCTAAAACCAACTAATTTATTTTATTAAAGAGAGCCAAAAGGAACGCGAGATGTAGATTTTTTGGCTACTTTAGCAGCAAAACCGCCATAAGCAACGGGCTTCTACTAAATAGGTTTTTTTACTGCTTATGAACCTCCTTTCTTAGCATACATCTCATTGCTAATTTCTTCTAATCTTTGTTATCTGTAATGAGAAGCATCTTTTTATTTAGAAAAATAAAGTATGCATAAATATGAATGAAATTTTAAAATGTAATAAACTACTTTCACTAAATACTTTTACATAAAGAAGTAATGGAGAAAAACCATGATAATCAACCTTATTTAAGAATTCTTTGACATTAACATTTTTGTCTTTTTTGATTTCTTCAAATATGGTATAGAATTATTCGATTCCACTGGGGCCTTATAAGAATAAATTATTCAAAATATGGAAAATATTTTGGTCAATTTAGTTAATATTAGAAAAATCTAGACCTCCTTTCTTTAATAAAATATTTAAAATAAAGAAATTCTATTTTTGAATAGCAATGATCAAAGGAGATTCTTCCATAGAGTTTAATTTGTTAATATCAGCTCCACATTCAAGCAAAATTTATGTAGCTTTTTAGACAATCTTTTCATACTCATCTTCATATTTTTTAGTGACATGTGCAGCATTTTCTTCATGTTGTCTTTTATTAATATAAACTTCTTTTGATAAGTTGCAAAGATAGTGAAGGGGTGCTTGACCCTACAAATCAGACATATTTGGATTAGCCTTCTTTTCTTTAAGGATAAACTCAAACTATTCAAGGTTATTTAGATTTAACTTTTCAGTTGCTCTTGAAATGATAGTTCTACCTTTAACATCAGTGCAGTTTACATCACACTCAGGATAATTTAACAACTTCTTAACCATACCAAAATGCCCTATTTAAATTATTAATTAAAATTCAGATATTAACTTATATTAAAATTACCTTTAGCCATGGCAATAGATAAAGGAGTTAAGTTCCAAGAGTTTTGAGGATTAAAGTTAGCTCCAGCTTTCTTGAGTAGATCAAGACAATCTTAAAATCCGTAGCCAGCAGCATAGTGAACAGGATAGTTACCTGAGGAATCAGGGTCATTGAATGGAGCACCATTCTTTAAGATAAGACTTAAAATCTTAAGTTAACCATTGGCAGTTGCATGAATGACAGCACTACGCTTAAACTTATCCTTAGCAGTTACTTTAGCACCCTTAGAAATAAGATATTCAACTATTTCGAAATAGCCTCTAGAAGCTGCAATATGTAATGGGGTCATTCTTTTAGGACCTGGGGAGTCAGCATCAACTCCACCCTTTTCAACCATCAACTTTATGCAATCTAGATGCCCATAGTGAGCAGCATAGTGAATAGCTCTATAACCTTCTCTCGTACGAGTTTCAGGATTGGATTTACCATTTGCATCTAATAAAATTTCTACATTTTTAGCTCTACCAAACTAGCAAGCAAGCATAAGAGGAGTTATCTTTCTCTTATCACCTTCTCTTGCATCAACACCTTGCTTTAAAAGGTAACTAAGAGGACCAGGACCTTTAATTTGAGTTAATATGGAAAAATATTTAGTTTTCTGAAAATATGAGTTTGATGTAAATACCTTCACAAGTAGCAGCATAATGAACTGGCTTTCTCATCATATCATCAGGGATAGTGAATTCAGGGGAAATATCTAACAATTTTTTGATGAATTCTGGATTGGGATTAATTGCAGCACAGTGTATTGGTGTAATAATACCCTGAGCACCACCATATCCATAACCATTATTGCTATAAATACCTTAACTTTTCTTTGTTACACTTACTATTTTTAGTTAAATTGTTTTTAATTTTTTAATGTCTCGTTAGGTTAAATTTACCTTTTTTGATATCATCTAACTTAGCTGGGTCATCTAATGACAATACCTATTCGTGAAGATTGTTAAATCCATAACCTCCCAATTTATTTGCTTGCTTGATTAAATAAGATGCAGTCTTTCTGTTACCTGCTCTAACAGCAACATAAGTTTTTTAAATTAAAGATTGACCTAGGTTTTCATCCTTGAGACCTCTTAAGAATTCCAATAAGGAAACTTCAGTTTCATTTTCAAGAAGAGAGAAGATCAATCTTTCATTTTCATGCCAGTTGTGAGTTTCAACAAAATTGTTGATATCAGCTACGAAAGCATTATTACCTTCTTTACCTCCTCTAGTCATTTATACTCTTCTGGTAGGAACTCCATAAGCAAATCTATCGTTGAAACCAGTATCAACTTCTTCTAAGGAGCATTCTGGTAAAGATGCTAAAGAGAGTTCTGATTTCTTGTTGAGAGCATTGATCAAAATTTCAAGGGCTTTTTTATCTTTATTTTTGAGAATAATTTCAAGTGTTGTTTCATCAGAATCAGGACCTCTCTTGGCAAACAAAGTTGATACCTATTTGATTATAGTTAAGGTTATTTTTGAATTAATTTGGTTCGATATGAAGTTTATTTTACTTTTGCTTTAGACTAGACTAATTTTTTTAAAAGATTGCTATTACCTGTGTAAACAGCTCTTAACAACTAATTTATTTATTAAAAAATTTGTTAAATATTGAATTGAGCTTATTTTTAAAGAATTACTTCTCTGTTTGTACAGAAAGAGCAACAAGTTTCATTGATATCATTAGAATCACCTTCAAAAACTTCATCAGTTTTGACAACTTCAGGAATGTTAGGATTATTTTAACCCTTTTTGAATTTTTCTACTTTCTCTTTCTTCTTACCTCCCTTTTTAGAGACTTCTACTTCTTATTCATCATCAGCATCTTCATTATCCTCTGATTCAGATCCTTTCTTAGCTGGCTTTCTTCCTCTCTTACCAGGTCTTTATTTAAAAAAGTATTGAATTGTCTTATCTTAAAAATAAATTTAATTACCCTTCTTTTTTTGCAGGCTTTTCAGCAGTTTTTTTACCAGGTTTTCTACCACGTTTACCAGGAACACGTTTTGTTTCTTCTTGTTCTTCATCTTCATTTTCTTCTTCTTCGTGTCCATTTTCCTCTTCTCCGTTTTCTTCTTCGTCTTTTTCATTCTTTTTATCTGCTTTTTTTATTTAAGATTCAGTTGCAGCCTTAGAAGGTCTACCTCTTCTTCCTTTTGGTTTAGGTTATTCTTCCTAAGAATTTTCTTCTTTATCTTCTGAAATTTCATCAGCAGGTTTACTTTTTTTAGGTCTTCCTCTCGATTTCTTCTTTTCTTCTTCATCATCTTCGTCAGCTGCCTTTTATATATGAATTTAATTATTATATTTAGAAAGATAAATTCTAAAATGTAAAAGCTTAAAACAAACAACAAGTTTAGAAATAAGAAATTTTATTTCCTGATATTAAAAAAAAAGATATCTATTTAGAGATATATAACTAATAATTAAATATCGAGAATTCTAATGATTGGACAATTTAAATAAATAATAAAAACGTTTTGATATTTTTATTCTAAGTTTTATAATAGTTGTTTCTACAATCAAAAATTCAAACGGAATTTATTAAAAATAATCTATTACATCATAACTTTCACTATCGGATCCCTTATTTTAAGTAGAACCCTTAGAGCTACGAGTTTTTCTGGTTGAGGCTTACTTAGGAGCTGATTTCTTCTTTTTCTTTTCTTCCTCTTCAGAAGACTCATCATCATTTTCTTCATCTAAATCATCCATAAGTTAGCCAATCAAGTTATCATAGCCTTTCTTGTCAAAGACAAGAGTTCTATTTTTTTCATTAAACTCATATAAGTCTTCATCTACTACGCTCATAAACTCATCAAGTCTAACATTGGTTAGTTTTTTGTTTACTGCATAATTGTATGGTTTATTTTTTACAGAATGGATGTGATAAACTCCAACCTTATCTGCCTTAGAGTTTTCTACATCAATATCTACTTCACTAGCAACCAAGATGAAGCCTTGTACACTGTCTTCATCTCTGACTGCGTAAATGTAAATTCCTTTATCAGCCATATTTCTTAAATTTTGATTAACTTCAATCTTTCTTTTTTTTCAAGTTGATGTTAATTTCTTTTTAGTTTTAATATTTCTAATAAAATATCTTTTTTATAATAATTATGAAAAAATAAATCAATATAAAATTTATGCTTATATTTTTAATATGAATATCTTTTTCTTAATTGATTATCAAATTGATTGCTTGAAAAAAACAATCTAATAAATAAATCAATATCTCTCCCCTATATAGATAATTTTTACAAAGGCATTTTATTGAATAAAGTTGCCTTATCTGATGCGTAAAAGAAAAATAGTCCTAATAGAACCTTGGTCATCATAGATACTTTTCAAATACGATAAATTTTATTTATTGGTTTCTTTTCCCGGAAAATTATAATAATAAAATCAATTGTAAAGATTATTAACTTGAATTCATATAAATTACAAGTAAGCATGCTCCCATCTCATTCAAATGCCTGATACCAAAAATCTAAGCAAAGTTTTATTTCATGTGAGCATACTTTTGTTTTTTGAGCTATTTGATCTGGAAATAAAATTGGAATTATTTTCATTTTTTATATTTTAAATTATAAATTCAAAGATATTTTTGCGGAAAACAAGAAAAGCAGATAGACAAAATAAATTCAAAATATTTCTATTCTTTTGATAATAAAATAAACATTAATAAATAAATTATTTTCTCATTTTTATTAGATTTTTACATTAAATTATTTTTTATTAGTTTTTTTTCTCCTTATTTTTACTTAGAAAACAATTAGAAAAAAAAAATACTAAGAAATCCACAATTCATTCTCAAAGATTAAATAACAAAGCATTTTCTAAAAATGTGGTTTAGAAAATAATAGTTCAAATATAATTTTAGCGGTCTAATAATCTAAAATAAGATAGAAATTTTTTAATTTAAGCCACATTTAGTAAACAAATTGATTTAGATTCTGAATAATCCTATTTTTAATTTATTATATAATTTATCATAAATCATAAGACTGACTAGAGATAAAAGAAATAAATAAATTCATAGTTAATTATTTGAGAATATTTTAAAATCATCATAAATAAATAAAAATAAATGATTAAAAAAAAATAAATATTTTTATTAGATGAAAAATAACAGATGAAATTTATAAAAGATATTATTAAAATGAATTTTTTTAAATATTTAAACTTAATTAAAAAAACCAAGAATAATGCAAACAAATATTATATTGTTTTTAATTTTTTTGTTTATTTGTTTATTAGCTTCGTAACCGTCATTATTTTATTTTATTAATTTGTGAAGAATAACAAAAAGTTGTTTCGAATAGTTATTTATTATTTTCTAAGTGAATTAATTTACTAAAGACTGTGATTAAATCTTTTGTTTAATAATTAGATTTAGTTTTATTCAAAAATGGTAAAAGCTCCCATTAAGGTTGTCGTTAGGACACGTCCAACTGCTAATTTTGCATACAAAAATATTTAGATAAATGATTCTTCAAATTATATTGGAATCAATATTCCTAAAAATGTAGAGAGTGGTTATGTTAATCATTAGTAAGAAAACTGGGGTTTTCATTTTGATAAAGTTTTATAAAATGTATCTTAGGAAGTTATGTTTGATGTTTGTGCCAAAGATATTGTTCTTTCAGTCCTTGAAGGGTATTCAGGTAAATACCAAAGAGAAAATATATCTTTATATTTATAAAATTTTAGATAGAATAGATTAGACATTTTAGTTTTGTTTAAAATTATTTAAAAATATTTAATAATGATTTACATTACTAATTTCAACTTTAAATTCTTAAATAGGAACAATAATGTGTTATGGACAAACAGGTGCAGGTAAAACATTTACAACTACTGGTACAACTACAGATTATAAATACAGAGGTCTTATTCCTAGATGTATCTCTTAACTTTTCTAGGAAATAGGCCAAAGATATGAATAGCAAATTACAGTAGGTGTTTCATATCTTGAAATTTATAATGAATTGTTGACTGATCTCTTATCTGGCTCTGTTGCTCCTAATGATTAAGCTTAGCAGCTAGTAATATTTTTCAAATTTATAACATATTTATTGAGCATAAAGTAAGTAGATTGCTTACATCAATTTGATAGATATTGCTTATATTTTAAGAGAACCAACAAAAATATTTAAAATTATTAAACCAATAGGCCATTTAAGAAGATACTAATGGAAGGGTTCATGTTAAAAACTAGATAATTAGATAATGCAAAACAGAAGAAGAAGCTCAAGCAATGATCTTCGAAGGTGAAACTAATAGAACTATTTCTGAACATAAATTAAATAAAAATTCATCACGTTCTCACTGCGTTTTCACAATTCATCTTGAAATTAGAAGTAGAGTTGAATCCACTGAAAAAGTAATCATTTCCAAACTTCATTTAGTCGACTTAGCTGGTTCTGAAAGAACAAAAAAGACAGGTAAAAATTTTTAATGAAAACATTTTTTGTAAAAGCTGATTTAAATTAATTTATTATAGGATCAGAAGGAAGAACTTTGTTAGAAGCTTAATTTATCAACAAATCTCTCTCATTTTTAGAATAAGTTGTTGTTGCCTTAAGTGAAAAGTAGAGAGATCATATTCCATATAGACAATCAAAGTTAACTAATTTGTTAAAGGATTCAATTGGAGGTAACTCAAAAACAATTATGATAGCAAACATTTGGCCTGAAGCTGATCATTTGGAAGAAACTATTTCAACTTTGAAGTTTGCTACAAGAATGATGAAAGTTGCAAATGAAGCTACCATTTAATTAAAACTTGATCCTACTGTCTTACTAAAAAAATATGAAAAAGAAATAAAGGAATTAAAATAAGGTGATTTCTAATTTAAATATAAAAAAATAATTTTAATTTAATTTTTTATTTAAAAAAGAATTGGCTATGCATGATACTCTTGCCAACCGTGGTAGAATTACTTATGATTAATATACTCCTGAGTAATAGTATGAGTAACAAGTTCTTGCCAAAAAATTTTTAGATGGTGATTTAGATGATATTGAGTTTGAATCTTTGAGATAAGTAAAAGAACTCTTTTTCTAATTTAGAAATCTATATAGAAACTTGGCTAAAGATATAGAAAACAAAAATTATGTAGAGACGAGAAGAGATCCATAAGATCCAGTAATTAACATTTTAATGTTTATCAATTTTTTTATGAAATTTTTTATAGATTTAAAAGAAGAAAACAGATTAAGCATCAAAATAACAAGAAGCTGTAGGTAATGAAGAAAATAAAAACGGTTTTGGCTTAGGTAAGGCTAGAAAAGATGCTCGTCCTCAAGCAAATATAGGTATTTTTATTTTTTATTTTTCTTAATTTTTTTAATTATCTTCATAAAAAAACAGAAAACTTGGTCAACATACCAAAAGATGAATTCCCAGAATAAAAGCCTTAAGAAAATATAATTGAAAAGCCTGGCTCACCTGAAAAATCTAAGCTTGACAATAAGATTGTTAATGTTGATAAGAAGGTAGCATATCAAGACTTCAAAGAAAAGGAAGGCAAAGAATATAATGATAGCATAGTTAAAAATATAGATGCTTTGAAAGAAAAGAAAGAAGAAATTAAACAAGTCACCAACTCATGCAACGACATTAAAAATGAAATAGAAAATCTTAAGCTTAAATTAGATAAGAAATTAGCCAACAAAAATCAAGAAGTAAAAAATAAAAATTTTTAACTATCTATTTAAGCTAATTATTACCAATAAAACAGGAAATCTTATAAGGCATTATTGATGAAGAAGAATATGAAATTATGCAACAACTCAAAGAGAAAAAGAAATATTATAAACAATATGCTTAACAAGTTAAAGACTTAAAGTCAACTATAATTATCATCGACCAAAATATCATCCATGTATATTATAATTTATAAATATTGATTAAATTTAAAATACATTTATTTAAAGACTAAAAATTTATTGCTCAATAAATTCGAAGAGTGGTTCTAAAAGAAATATGGTATTTCTGTTAATGATATAGAAAATCCCTTAATTAATTAACCTAGCGAAGAAAATATCACAGACAATAAATCTGAAGATATTGACCCAGAAGCTCTTGCATATATCAAAGCAAAGAAGAAAGTAATTATTAATTTAAGAAATGAATTTAGCTAATTTAAATATTTATCATAAAAAAAGGTTACATAACTTCAAAAGGCTCGTAAAATGGAAAAATATAAAAATTGATATTGAAATAATTTTACTTATTATATTTAAGTATTTATTTGTTTTAAACTTAATATGCTTTCTTTGCAATTGGAAATATAAAAGCCCAATAAAATTTATTCATTTCATCAATTTAATTTTTCAGTTTTTTTCATATTTCATTTTGTACTGAAATAAAATTTAAAATCTTTTCTCTCAACTTGAATACATAAAAAAAACATTCCAAAAGGGTCTTTAAAAAATATTGTTTTCTTTTTATTTTTGAGATTTAAAAAAATAAAACAACCATTTAGCTTGTTTATCAAATTACAAAAATTAATTTAAAAACTCTAAAAAATAATTTTATTGCAATTTTTAATTGCCAAAGTAGATGTACAAGAAGAGCCAGAGTATTTTATATTTATATTTGAAGAGAATTGCTGAAAATATATACATTTATTTTAATATATAAATAAAAATTTAGAAACTTTTAAAATTGTATAATTTAATTTTGATTTTATTTCAATTATCTTCTTCCTCTTCCTCTTTTTTTTCATCATCACTGTCTGACTCTACTTCATCAGGAGGATTGTTAGGATTAGGCTATTAATTCGTTAGTTAATTAATTATCTGAAAAGAATTTATTTCAATATTATTTACTTCAGGATGTTCATCTGTATCATCTTATTCTTCTAACATATCACTAGGTTCAACAGGTAAGAATGGATGTTGATTTTGCTTAAGACCATATCCAACATATATATTGCAGTAGCTTTAATTCTTTAAATATAAAATTTCAATTTGAATTACTTATAAAAAGAAATTTTTTACATTAACTACTAAATGAGCACCTGGCCAAGTTAAGTTTTTAAATGAAACACAATTATAATTAACTACGGAGTCCTTTATTTTAAATGAAATTTTTTAATTTTTGTAACTCAATATAAATATCTTACTCCTTCTATAGTATTGAATTACTGTTTATCTCCGTATTCTCTTTTTTACCAATTAGTTTCTTCTTCTTCACTACCACCTTCTCCTTCAGGTAGGGCAAAGGGAGCTTTTATATTTAGATCAAATTTTAAACTAAACAAATAAAAATAAATGAAAAATTTACATTTATCCTAAGAGATGTCTCTTAATCTTTCAATTTAGGTATCTTAATCTTATTCTTATAATTCTGCAAGTTTAGCCTCTCTTTCTTCTTCTGGAAGTTTCGGGTCAACATATATAGTTGTCCTTCCTTACTTCAATAAAGGAGGGTGCATGTGTACCTATATCAATTTTTTTAAATATTTGACATATCCAAAGTCAAAATTGTTTACCCAATTTGATAGTTCTAATAGTTCTGCATATTCTGGAAGTTTATAAGGTTCATCTTCAAGTTAAATATCATTTTCTCCTTCTTCTGGTGGTCTATATAAGCCTTTAGGAGCTAATTCTGATCCGAATGTTATTCTCACAAGCTAAGCTTTTAACTATATGAGTAAGTATTAATAAACATATTAAAGGTAATAAAATAAAAATTACAAAGTGTTTTTCTTTTCCATAAAAAGGAGGATAAGTTTTAACATTTGCATTCAAATCTCCTGTAAGTAAATATTTAATTTATCTTGCTTAGACAACGTGATCAGGGTGAATTAAAGGTAGCTCTGTCCATTCTTCTAAAACTTTTTTTGAAAGTTAGAATTAATTATTTTAAATATTTAATAATTTATTTTGCATGCATTTTTATTTAAAATTTATAAATACCATTATGAGTAACCCAAAATGTATATCTGTTAACTCCTTGCCCTTTTTATTCACAATTTTCTGGTAGCTTATCACAATTATCATTTGAATATAGACCTTATGCTACATAATAGTCTTTTCCTCTAGTTAAATATTTACCCCAAAATCTCATAGAAGTTGCCTAGTATTAATCTGCAAGCCTACGAATTGACTAGGAAATTTTAAAAGATTCTTCTTCTGAGAAGCCGATACCTGCAGTTTCTAATAATAAACTATCTTCATAAAAATTTTGGATCAATAACTTTTATCTGCTCAATGATAGCTTTGAAAAATCCTTTTTTAATAATAATCATAATTTATACAACTATCTGAAGTTCTAAAATAATAATATATGAATTAGAAATTGTGCATAAATCAGTAGAAATATTTTTTGAAATTCAAATAATTATATACATGAAATAGCTCTTAAGACTTAACAATCCATTCTTAATGTTCTGCAATCTTTAATGGTATATTATTAACTTCAGAATCAGATAAAGGAGATTTATAATTAAAAGAATTCTTCTTTATAAAATCAGAAATCAGATTAAAATGATCCAAATCTTTGCAAAATTTGTTAGGTTCTCTTATTAATTTATGGAAAACCCTGTAAAGGTGTTCATATAAGTCTATGTTATTAAATTCCTCTTTCTACTATTTAATATATTCAGTAATTTAATTATAAACTATTTTTTCCTATTCTTCTTAGTTTAATTATGAAGCTGAGCTTGCCATTTTTATTTGCTTAAATTAATTATATATGTATGTGGTTTTATTTAATGATGTTTATTTCAAACTTGTTAAAAATAATATCAAAACCAAATATTTTTTGTATCAATTTATTGATTAATACAAACAATAATTACTATATTATTTATAATTATTTAATTTTTTGAGAGTTGTTTCATTTCAATTCTTCATTAATTAATTCTAAACGGTCTGAATAATTTTAAAAAAATAAGTGGGCTCTCAGTTTCAATTTCTTATAATTTTTGGTAAATCTTTGCCATATCTTTTTATTTCAATGCTTTTATCTATACCTAAAATATCATTTAAAATAATATTATTTTATTTCATTTTTTTCTAATTTAATTTCTCGAAATATTTTTAAGGATTTTTATCTTGCTATCAAATAGATTAGATTAATCAATAATACTTTAATCGTTTTAAAATACTATTTTTCTTTTTAAATTGGCAAAATAATATTTTTATTATTTTAATTAAAATTAATATTTTTTTTGTAATAAAAGTTTAAAAGCTTTCTCAATTTTTCTTATCTTTCTATTTATTTTATTAAAAAAAAATAATGTTTTATTATATTTTACACTGCTAATCTTCATTAGATTATGTCTCATCTTACATCTCCATATCTAAATTTCAAACCATAAAATCAACAACTCTTTATTTATGAGGATCTCCAGAACACCGCATTAAGAAATTTAAGAATAAGTAAAGATTGCTATCAAAAAGATAATTAATAAATATGATTAAAAAACAAGAAATGTAATTTATTTAATAAATTTTTTTTATTTAATAACATTTTTTAAACAGAACTTTATCTTTTCATCATAATTATAGTAATTTTTAAAGAGGTAATAGTCATTGAAATGAAGCGTAACTAACTAAAAAAAATATTAAAAAGTTAACATTACATATTAATTAAATCGAAAATACTAAACACTAAATTTGTATATTTCTATAAATTAGTTGAAAAAAGATAAATATAAAAATAGCTGTTAAAGCAATTAACTACTTAATTACAAAATATTACTCTCTTAAATAAATTTATCTAAATGAATTATAAGTCAGCAAGAATAACAACTTAAAATTACACTTCTTTACCTTAAAAATCTAGCACTAGTAGAATTTTCTCTCATAAACCTTCTATGGAAAATAATCCTGTTTAGATAGTCTAATAATAACTAAAAAAAAATTAACCTCCTCAGCTGAAATAAAATATTGGTTAGTATTCATTTATGGATAGCTTATAGAAGACTAAGCCTCTTTTAACAAATAGGTAAGGATAAAGTTCATACGCCTCCCTAAAAATTCTATAAAATGTAGATGCAAATAGAAATTCATTTTAATTACAATAATCTCAAAAGCATCCTATAAAAATTTTTGAAAGCTAAGGACATATTAAAAGTTATAGTCATAGTTCTCCTTTATAAAGTCAGAATATATTGCCATAATCTCCTTCCAACTAATCTATCATCCTAAGAAACGTAAAAATTTGCAAATTAAAAATAATAATATTCATTCATTTTTTAATTTTGAATCACTTTATTTATGATATCCTTAATAAAATTATTGATATCATTAAGTAATCTAAACTTTATTTTTGGTAATAGGAGTCTTAAGAAAATATAGATTTTTTAAGTATCAGCAAAGAAAGAGAAAGTAGTTATTCATAAGCAAAAGGAAGAGATTTAGGAAATAAATTAGAAATTTTATAAAATTAGCTTAAGGAATAAACTGAGAAATCAGAATTATATGAAAAGAAGATTGAAATCTTATAAAAAACAGTTTAATCTTAAGATAATTAAATTGAACTTTAAAAATAATAAAACCAATCTTTATAGTCAGACATTTAAAATTTATAATACCAGATCTCACAATAATTCATACTTTCTCAATAAAATGCATAACAAACAGAATCTAATAAAATTGATGAGCTAGAATAAGTTAAAGCTGAAAGAGATGAACTTAAAAATACCATGAAAAAAATAATGCTAGGTGTTGAAAAAGTTGTGTATGAAAACTAATAATTAAATGAGCAAAATTAAGAATTAAATAAATTGAAATAAGCTTCTATTAGTTTGTAAGAACAACTAAATTTAAAAGAAAAATAATTATAACAATCTAACTTGTAATTTGACTTGGTTAAAGAAAATCTTAATAGTTAAATAAAGATTTTACAACAAGAGAAAGACAAGCAAATATTAGAAATAGATTAACTCAAAAATTAAATATAATTTTAAAAATAAAAAAATGAAATTTTAACTCAAGATATTGTTTCGACAAAAAGACAAAGTTAATAAATTGAAATTAATATGCCTAAAACATTAGAATAAAACAAAAATTAGTTATTAAAAATTGGGTTTTAAGAAGAGAAAATAAAATAATTAGAAAGTGAAAATGAGAAGCTCTAAAATCAAAACAAAAGTATTATTTTATAGTTCAATGAATAGTAAATAAAATAAGATAATGAGTTTAAATAATTAGTAGATGATTTAGAATTAAGAATCTTAGATCTTGTTACAGAAAATCAATCTCTAAGCTATTTATTAGAACAATAAACCTATATAAATTAAAATTGATTCTTTATAATTTAATTTGTGAGGGTTTCTTATTTGTAATATTTTCAATATGTGTAAGCATTGATATTTATATATTTTGACAATTAAATGGGAAGTATTTAATTTATATTCATGGATGAATATAATTTATTATTATACAATTATTTTCAAATTTTAATGTGTTAATCTCCAAATTAATTAAAAATTTGAAGAGTCTCAGTTAAGTTTTCAGACATTTGTCATATAAACTATTAAATATTGTATAAAAGAATTTAATTAGTATTTTTATTTTTTTCTTTCTTTTATTTCTAATCTTTTTCCTTGGTTTAAATTTTTACTAAAATATTTTTAATAATTTAAATATTTTGATAAAAAATCTGATGAAATAATTTGTAGATGAAAATTTTTTGATATGAATAATATCTTTTTATTTGCTTGTTTACAAAAAATGTTAAATTTTTGAAAAATAAAAAAGAAAGGAAATTGAATTTAATTGAAGCAATCAAAAATATCTATCTATTTGGAGACTATTTCTGAGAATTTTGTATTTTTTTGAGTATATCAAACGAATGCTTTATTAATAATAATTCAAAAAATCTAATCAAATCAAATTAATTTATTTATGATTTAGCTTGTAAAATGGAACACTATAGCATTAGCTATAGTGGCCTCATTTTTGATAGGAATATACATATTTTATCTTTCTTTCATTTATTAAGATAATACAACTGGCAGATTTAGTCCATAGGAGAACCCATACCATTCTAAAATGAGATTTAAGGATGAGTAGTAAAAGTAGATTTATAAAAATTAATGGTTTCCTACTTAATCAGAGCAGCTTCTCTTACAGGTTGTTGATGGTTTCTATTTTCCATGGGTAGTAAATAAAGAAAAGCAAGAGGAATTAAAAAGAACTAAGGAAACAATAGATTATGGTACTTACTACACAGATGTAGCTTTCAAAGAACCTATTTAACGCCTCATAAAAGAACCAAATAATACAATATTGATGGAGGCTAAAGCTGATGGACCAACTTTATCAGCAATTAGAATTAAATCCTTATTGAGAGGTAATCTGCCTTTGCATGTAGAAGTCATTAATAACTTGAGAGGTGTTTTATTGCCAGATGATAATATTGTATATTAATCTAAAGTAAATGGGTAAGGGAAAAAAGTACATTTCTTTGGATATATGTACTGGGATTAATTTGTTGGATAACACTTTGATAAAAAAGTAATTACTTATGAGACAAGTATTGATTAAGCAACTAAAGATGATCAAAAAATATTTGATAATATTATGGAAGAATAAGCTAACAATGATTGGGGTACTATTATTTCTCATTATGAAGCAATAGATATGTCTGTTCATGGTACTACTTCTGTAGGAGAAAGAAATTATCCTACATTAAATTTCCATGATAAATTGCTTAAAAATCTTACAGATAGTACTAAAAATGAAAAATTATAAGCTTAAACTATTATTTATTTGACTGATCATGGGTAAAATGAAAAGCATTTTGCATTACATGGAGGATACACTGATCTAGAGAAGTAAATCATATTACTTGGATATGACAGAAGAGGTTTTATCTAAAAGAAGGATAGAGATATTGGATAAATTATGGATAGAAAATACTTACTCTCCCCAGTAGTTAACCAAATAGATGTATCTGCCACATACTGCATGCTAAGAGGAATTCCCCTACCTACTGTGAATTTAGGAGTTATTATCCCTGATTTTTTCATTAATAGACCTGAAATTGATAATACAGTAATCATAAATAATTACTTTGTAAATATCTAACAAATATTTTCTTATATCAAAATAATGAAATATGAAAAACAAAGAACTATTTATAGCTTTGGAAATATTTAGTAAAACTTTGACAAAATAATAGAATTTTACAATTAATTATTTGATAAATATGAATAAAATGGTGAAATTCCAAATAAGGATGTTAAAGAGTATGTTGGTTTGTGTATAAATTTAGCAAGGTAGGTAAAATAAGCTTTCGAAGATGAAATCTCAGGACCAAACATTCTCAACACAAAGCTAACTGTTATTTATTTCTTTATAACTGCTTTAATATCAGTTACACTAATTTAAATATTTTCAAGCATTCAATACAAATTACAAGAAGACCATATTGACCATTCACAAATCTAAAGTGCTAAAACTGAAAATAAAAAAATATACTATAAGTTAGGAATAATATCTTTTATAGCTTATGCTGGGTTTATAAGCATGTTTTTAAGCACATTTTAAACATTCTTACTTTTTTATGCTTTTGGTATTTTAATTTTATTGTATTTCCTCAGAACTTAGTGCTAAAACTTAAACTTAAAGAACTTGATTATACCTTACAAGGTTTCTAATTCGAATTTTTATGGACTTATAGATACTTTCCTAATACTATCAGGAATTATATTCAACTCAGTCTTAAGATTGACAAACGACTTTTTTGAGAGAACATATGATTTGACTTAGGTCTTTGTACTTTTATTTTATGTGATTTGGCTTTTGCTGACCTTATTCTCAAAGAAAATTTCTCTTTTCTAAAAGATTTACTTATCAGCATTAATGCTAGTTATGCCAATTCTTACTTACTAATGTGGATATCATAGTAAATTCTAATCAAAAGAACATAATTAATTCTTCATAGTAGAAGATTATGTTAAATACTTTTCTAGTTTTGAGGTTAAATTCTACTATCCTATGGCATTTTTAGGATTTATATATGCTATTCTAATTTACAAATCATGTAAAGCCATTCAAGGTTCTTGGCGCATAGCTAATAGATTATTTTTTGGTTTGTTATGCTGTTCTTAGATAATTTGCCTATTCAAATTTTTAATTATCTAAACTTAATATGTTTAGAATTATGGAAGAGAAGAATATGAAATTGATACAAACTACTATTTTATAGCATAAGTTTTATTTTTATCTACAGAAGTTTATAAAATAATTTTTATCAACAGAAATAAAGTAAACCCTCCTAATTTTAGCTGGAAGTATGCAACATTTTTAATGAACTTTTACCTATAAGCTTTATATGTCCTTCATTATGAAAGTATTATTAAATATAGTGTTCTTCTTTTAATGGTCTATTTAGTTGGTCATTTCCATAATAAGTTATAAATTATGGAATGTGGAAGTAAATACCTATATTTATATCTGTTAACCAGCTGGTTCTTTTATGTAACTGATCATATGGAGAGATTAACAAATCTTCATGTAGAAGTTTTAAAAGCAGGAGCTTTATTTTCAGGTGTGTTTTATCCAGTATTAAATGGCACTTTAAATACTTTCTTTGGTTAATTTAGTATTGCATTGATCATACCTTTATTTGTAGTGTGTGAGAAATATCAATTAAATAATCTTAATGTCTCAAATTCTGATGATAAGTAATGTTCATTTTTAGATATTATATTTAGCAATAGCTCTGAAGTAGATATATTTTCTTAAGACAATAAACAAGTAGAAAAAAGAAAAGAATATTTTGAAAATATGAATATCAGAGCTTATTTATATTTTATTATACCAATATTCTTTAGTTTTGCTATTGCAATATTAAGAAATTCTATGAAACCTTTTGACTATTTCATGAATAAATACTATATTCCATCGTTCTTCTTCTAAGTAATGTTCTTAGGAGTCATATTAATATCTTTCTTTATTTCATTTATGCTAATAAAATTACAAAATCATAAGGTTCAAGTCAAATAAAATTACTATGATGAGCTAGTTTCTGAGAAATTTGATCATGAAGTTGAATTAGAGAAAAAAGACTATGATAGTATATGATGATTACTAAAAACATTGTTTGAGAGACATCCCAGCAGTAATTATTTTATGTCCTTCATTTCTAGTATTTCTATTTAAGTTATTTAAATTCCTCAAAATAATTATAAATCTTATCTAATATTAAATAAATAGTTTTTTTATAAGATTTTATTTTTTTAAAATTATTTTTAATCTTTCAAAAATGAGAATTCATAGTGATTTTTCTTATCCTGTTTCAAAAATTATTTTTTATTTCAGTAAATTATTTGATAGCCACTTTTTTTATTAAATTTAGTTTTTATTCATCACCATAACAGAAAATTGATTTTAAATGAATGTACTATTCTATTTTTAGTCACATAAAAATATGATTAATTATGAAAGGAAGGCAGCTTATCTTTCAATAGTAATATTTAATCAACAAAAAAATTTATTAATGAATAACAAATAATATGAAATTATATGAATATCCACTATTTATAAAGCAGTTATATCCTTCTTTTCTTGTAGTTATTTTAATTTATTTATAGAGTTTTATTATATTTTTTAATATGTTTAATTATTTGATCAATAAAAATATTGATGAAGTAAAAATTAATTTTTAATATTAATTGATGTTTAAAATACAAAAGAAAAAAATAAATAGGTACAAATTAAAATTTTATTTTGATAGATTGAATTCATTCTAGCTTCATGGTATTGTCATTAAAATCAGAAGCCATTTAGTTAAAATTCCATAATTATTTATTTAAATCATCAAAAGTGAAATAATCCTTTTCTTTTGGTTATTGCAACTATGTAAAGATATAATCTCTAAAGATTTAGGAATCTTTGATTTCTATTTCTTGTAAATTATCTTTTTGATTTTCTAAATCTTCATGGAAATTAGTGAGTTTAAAAGAGTAAAGTCTTTTATAACAAGAGTTTGAATTTTAAATTAAGATGCATGTTAAATCAAATTTATCTAAGTCTGATCTACTTATGATTTATTGAATGTTTTAAATGGAATCAATATTTATATTACATCTGAATTTATAAGTGTATTCTTGAGATTCAAATATTTCTTGTTTCTTGAGTTCTTTGTTTATTTTGTTCATTATTTTATATTTTAAATAATATTCATTCTCTCTGTTATTTACTTTAAATACTTTATTTAAGATCATCACTATACACTTTTTATTCTATGCACACTTAATATTATTCTCATCGTATTCTTTAAACCATTTTATATCTTAAGGTATAACCTCTAAATCTTTCTGACTAGATCTATATGACAAAAAGGTATGATGAGAAGGGACTCTTTCCATTTCTATTTCTTTTTTTAAATATGAAATAAATTTTAATAAATAAAAAGAAAAAAATCACAAAAAATAAAACAAAATAAATGAATTTACTTCCATTTGGAGGATTTTTTTTCATATGTTTGATGATTAATGGAGACAAAAAGTAGATGTACTAATCATCAACAAGAATATTAAAATCAAGTGTTTCATTTTCTTAATCAAAAGCTTATATTTCTTTTTCAATTAAAATCTAAAGTTTTTTTTTCTCTTCGTCTTACTTGGGCTTATCATAATTTTCAAACTCTGGATTACTTAGTTAGTTTTTAATGTATTAGTACAATTCAGCTCTTGTTCTATACTTGATGTATTTATCAAATATCATGCACTTATTAGATCTTACGTCAGGAGAATTTTTACAACAAAGTACATGGAATGTTGATTACTTTTCTTTGTAGATTAAAAAGAAAATATTTCCACATTCAGATACATGTATACCTCTTATTTTATTTGGCTCAGGCGAAATGTATTCTTTATCTTGGATTGCTTAAAAAGATTTTACACTAACTTAAATATCTATTTTTCTAGTTTCAACAGGCTTATTATTTGCTACTGTGATATGGTAAATATAGTTTTAGTAGTAAACTTCTCCTGGAACTTATACTGCAAAAAAATAACTTTATTAACTATGAGGTTAGCCAAAGCTAGGGTTAAAAATGACATTACGGTCATATGATTACTATTATTTAATCTATCCTTCAGGTAGAATAGCAGCAGCAGTTATGTATTGTTATTATTATTATTATTATTATTAAAATGATACATTCTATTAAAAATAGTTTTTTTGAAAATCTATTTTTTAAGATGAAGAATGAATAAATTTTTAGTGATCTTAAAAGGTACCTCCTTCAATTTTTATAACCTTATTTCTTTGTTTAAAATCTAAATGAATAATAACTACATTTAGCATACCAATTTAAGAACCTGGCTAAGCTTTAGCATAAATTTTTTTTTATTCATTTATATAATTTTCTTATAACCTAGTATCTTTAAATATAGGCTTAATTATGCTTTAATGGATGTTACCATTAACGCCAAACATCTCTTAGTTATTAATTACTTATTAGTTTAGTTATTTTTACTAAAATTAGACTCCTTCAGGTTAAAATTATTACATCTATGGCTATAAGTATTATTGTTACTGAAACTATTACTAAAATGGTTGCTATTTATAAATATTTTAAGCCTAAGGATCGTTGCTTTGTTAAAAATTTTAAAAGGGTAGAATGGCTTGTTAAGGTGTATTCATTGAAGGTTACCTCTATTAATTTTAAAATGTCATCATGCTCTATGCTTTCTCAATATCTTGAAAACTCGAATTAAAATTGCTTGGCATGGCAAATTATTATGATGAGTTACTACCTTAATAATTTGGGGGTATCATCTTCCAGTTCTAAAAATTATGTAAGTTTTATTAATTAGGCAAACTCTATAATTAGTTCTAGATTGGTTTTTTTATTTAAAATATTTTTTCATTTGTTTAAATTTTTTCAATAGAATTTTGAATTTTTTGATTTGAATTCTTGGAAGTTAAATTGAGGGGAACTTCAATGTCTGTTTTTTAATTTTCTAAATTATTTTCAATTATCATTTAGTTTTATGGGGGTGGTAACAAAGGTATTTAATTTTGTTAAGGTTAATACTAGTTTATTAGTTGAGAGGTGTTTGCTAACATTACTTGATTATGGCTTTGCATTTGTGATCTACTTCTGTTAGCTGAGTTTAAACTTTTATGTGAGCTCGAATTGAAAAAATCTTAGGGCATAGATGTATGTTGAGTGGAATTGGAATTAAATGCTCTTGATGAATCTGCTCTAGTATCAAGAGATCTAGAATTTTTAATAGGTTCAAAAAATTTAACTGATGGCTTAACTGTTTCATTAGTTTTTTCTTCATCAAAATAAATTAATGGTAAATTAAAATTGTTTTTCACGTAATTCATGTCTAAGTGATTTATTTATAATTTTAGAATTTTATTAGTAACAGGTTAGTCTTTACCTTACTCAGAGTTGACACTTAGATTATTAGATTCAGTGTTATTACCATTTAATTAACTTTACAGACTATTTATTTAAATACTGCAGCAATAAGGAATAATATTTTCATTATGAAATTATCCAAGTTTTGTGTAAATTTTTTTATTTTCATATTTTTCTTAATTTAACATAATTAAATATTGTACAGTATATCCTTCTTTTTGACTAAATATATTTTTATTTAAATTTGAGAGTGCTGCATTAGTAAACTATGTTCCAAACTACTTAGGATCGACTTCTTATAGCTACCATCCACCTTCGTTTTGCACTGTTTGCGTATTTGATAAGGCTAATTAAAAATTTAAATAACATTCATAAACAATAAAAAATGCTAAAAAATTGATTACATTTGGAGGAACTACTCTTCATTTATTTTTATCTCTTTTTATTATCATTTGCAGAAATTGTATCTTTTGTAATAGTAAAAGTGTAAGCAAATATTTTTTCGTTTTGCAATGGAATTAAATATTTATTATGAGTTCCACCAATCAGTAAAATCTTGTTTTTATTAATTTCAATAGCTTAAGAATTACAAAATGGTCTCATAGTAGTAATACATCTAGATTTATCTAGCATGCTTACATACCAAACTTTTTCAAAAATTTCTTCAATAGTTTCTTCTGCTTTATCATAATACTAAAATACCTTAGAATGAAAATGAAAATATTATTAAATAATTTTACAAGCGGTGCTATCCTTAATATTGAGTTGCACAATAACTAAGACAATCCTTTTTTTTTTTCTTAATTTGGGTCTTGAATATCATTTTTTTATTAACTCTCTAATGATTAAACTCCTCCAAATATAAAAAGAATAGGCTCAAATTTCTTTTATTTTTTAGAAGTCTATCTATCAGTAAAAACGCAAGCTGAGTACAAACGACCAAAATTTGAAGCTCTTACAAATTTATCAGGTAGTTTTATATCCACATCTGATTTAACATTTAATTCTTTCCATTCACTCATTTTATCCTAAGCTTTTTCATATTACTCAAAATTAAAATAATAGATTTTATTTGAAATTTGAAATCCGCTTTCTTAGAGATTTATTATACTTTAAATGTTTCTAATCTTCTCTTTTTCAACACTAATTTACTTTCCATAAAGTACCATAATAAAGTTTTAAAATGTGCATATACTAAATTCTAATAGCATCCGTCTTAATTTAATTGATCCTTCTTATTTATCCTAATAAAAGTAAGGTAAATCATGACAGACTAAAACCCCAGTTTTAGATGTGCTACTTTCTTTAAAAGAGGCATAGTAGTTTTTTGGTGTTAAGTCATCAGAAATAATGTTAAATATAAAAACAAGTTGTTAATCATAATCAACATAGTATTAGCTTTATTCAGTAAAATATATTCTTTGATTTTTATATTCAAAATAAAATCTTTATCCTTTCAACAACTCTTGCTCTGAATTGGATTTGGTAATCTTATTATTTAATAAATTTATTTTGTTAAAAATAAAACTTAATGAAAATAAAAATATTAAATGAACATTTAATTACTAAATGAATACTATCATAGACGTAATGATTATATTTTAATAGCTACGTTTCATCATCATCAATCAATAACCCTTCATCTACCTTTCCATACTTTCTTATAAATTAATCTTTTAGCTTTTCTTTTTTATGGTAATTAGCTACTTTTTCCATAATTGCTGTTTGCTAATTGTTTGTAATATTACTAGGCATATATTACTTCAGATTTGAATTGAGATTCTCACCAATAAATTAGATATATTTATTGAAGGTATTTTCAAATTTAATTTAAGTAAAAGTTTTCATAGGATCGTTGTAATAATAGCCTTTAGGTAAAGATTCAACTAACTATTTGCTTTGCACTTAAAAAAAAGAACCAAATATATTTTATTAATATTATTGCATATCCTTTATCTATTATTTTGAATTAAAACCAAAAGAAAAAATTGTCTAGAAATAATATCTTTCATCAAAGCTGTAATTTATATTACTTTGAATGTGGTTTTTATTTATTTTAAAAACATTTTTTAGAATATGAGGACAATAAATAACTTTAGAGTTTGCATAAGTTTGTATGTGAGTCATAATTTCTGAGAAAAGTTATTCATTTAAACTTAAGTTATTAAATAAATAATCTGGATCTTGCTTAACTTTTTATTTGTGTGAAAATTTGTTCATTGATAAAGAATAGGATATAATAACAATTTCTGGTTAAAAACTTCTAATAGCTGGATACACAATATCATTAAGAATCTTCCTTAATTTACCGCTAGTGATTTAATATTCATATTTTTATTCATTATTTGTTAATGCATCTAATGCAAAACTCTCCAGTGGTAGCATGAGGGAATGCTTTTGGTACAAATGCTTTAATCTCTATTCATCATCACTTAATTAATTAAATGTATCTAAACAGGATATTACTTTTTCTTTTTAACCAGATAGCCTAACTAAATTTTTAAAAATGTACTTTTCATTTTACTTCTTCCACCCCTCATATTCAATCTCCATTCCACCATCTTATTATCTTTATAAAAGTATATTATCAATTATATTTTTACATTCACCATAAGAAACTATATTATCGCTAAACAAAGATATATATTAAATACTTTTGGAAGTATCTTTAAAGGAATTATAATTAGCACATCCATGGTCATAGCCATCTAGATTTAAGAGTGTCAAGCGTGGAAGGTTATTTTTGGTTATCTAATATTATTTGTTTTCCTCTCTAAGCTTGTAATAAAAAAATTAAATAGATATAGCACAAATGTTGATAAAAGGCTCAAGCTCTAGCAAACAAACATCTTTCGATATATAAACAGAATTAAAATAAAAATCACCATCTGAAATATTATTTAAAAAATCATAAACGTTCTAAATGTAATAATGCAAATCTATATTTTCTTTAATAACATATTTCAAATAATCAGCATAGCCTTTTTCGTATTCTTCTTAGCTTTTGTTTTTGTCTGCAAAAGAACGCCTAACAGCTAAAATTTCTCTGATTTAAAGCTTTTTGAGCTATGGAATAACAATATTATCTAAAAATTCATAAATCATGCTATTTCTATTTATATAGGGTTCTTAACACCTAGATATTTAGTAATTACCCAAAAACATATTATGCTCAAAAAATGGTATTTCGCATGTCTAATTATTTAATAAAAGTTACTCTACAAGTTTTAAATGATCACAAACATTAGCAAATTTTTCATCAAAAATTTCATTTAAATATGGGTTATCTTTATACTATTTTAACATTTCTTACTTATACATATTCCTCTACAAAAGGCAGAAAGATTTAAAGCCCTGTTTAATGTTATTCAAGTACTTTTTGTTAATTTTATTGAGCTCATTTGTGCATTAGCTAAAAGAGCAGCTATTTTTATTTATAATGGTTTATTAACCTTATTAAAAATATTTCGACTTGATCATTTATTTTTAATTAAAATATTAAACAAACTATTTTTTCTTAATTTTCTTCTAAAGTAATTAGCATCTATTTATCGATCTTATAAAAATCTTGAAATTATGATTGAATAAATGAATAATTTTTAAATATCTCCTATATGAGAAATTAATAAAATATATTTTTTATACAATTACATAAAAAAAACCTCAAACATTATCATTTTAAATAATCATTTATTTCTTTATAGTACTTCTACTTCTTTTATTTGTAGACAAGAAAAGAGAATTTCTCTCTTCCTAATTTCATTTATATTGTCTCCAAAGATGGTTCTTATGGATTATTGAACTTGATAGAATTTACTTTCTTCCAGAGCCTTATATATATGAGTTAAATAATTATTTTATATAAATTTAAATGAATAATTTATTTTTACTTATTTTTAGAATTGCTATCATAAATGTAAATGTCCTCTTGATTTATAGAGAAATATGAATGTTTTTTAGATACTTCCATATCATCAAGCACTATTTGACAACAAGAATCTCTTCCTATCCACATTTGATTTCCATTTGAGACCTCAATAGAACAATTAGTGGTTGTTCCTTTCTCATTCACTATACTAAAATCTAAAAATACATTTGAAGATTCTTTTTCATTTTTGAAAATTTTATTGATTTTGATGACACTGTTACCAATAATATATTCATCTAAGATGTTTATCTTATAACCTAATAAAATTTTAATATGTTAATAATAGATAGATAGTCTATTAATTACCATTAACTCTGACATAAGATCCATACTAAGTATTTGCATCAATAAACCAGTATACCTTTTCAACATTATCAAATACTATATTTGCATGGATAGGATTTAAAAATTTATTATCAATTGATATTTAGTTTTAGGAAGGGTCTCTCCCTATACTCAAATCAGATTAATTAATAGTATCTTTAACTTAAATTTAAACATTTTCCTTTTGAATTTTTTTAAAATTTAATAAGAGTTTTATGATTTTCGCACAAGAAAAATAAAAAACCTTGTATTCATATCTATAAATAGATAAATAATAACTCTCTTCATCAGTAATAACATACCCAAACTCTTTTTAATCTGTACAAATCTCCCAGTCATTAGGGATGTTCAGTTTTTATTTAATTTCTTTTAATATCTCTTCCTTAATCTCTTACTTATTAGATGAATTGAAAAGGATTTTTTCAATTTTATATTTTTATTGTTCTTCTTTTTCTTAATATTTATATAAATGAGAAAATAATTTAAAAAAATTCATTTTAGTTCATTCTTAATAATACCTTTATGAATAGCTTTTATTTTAGGTATTTCTTCTCTTAATCCTATCATAACAATAAAAAACTTTAAATTTTAACAAACATTTTGAAATAAACTTACTTACTTTTTAATATCTCATTTTTATCATTTTCATCTTTGATTCCAAGTTCATTTACTAAATCTTCTTCAACTAAATCCATTAAAATAGAACCATCAACTGAATTTTCTCCTTTATATTTTTTTTGAAATTAATCACTTTTGGATTATTAATTGTTCATGCATTTATCTGAAGAATCAATCAGTCGCACATTAGATATCATAAAAATAAACAAAAATTAAAATAATGTTATACGAAATGTTTACTAATATTATTTCATTCCAATCAGCTCCAACCATTGTAAAGTGTCATTTAAATTCCATTTACAAGGTTATTTTCTAATTGCCTTATAAATTTCCATACCTCCTATACCTCCTGTGTAATTATGATCTAAAAATTTACAAAATAATTTCCTCGTATAAGAATTTAAATCAATTAGAATTTCAAGTTAAAAAAAAATTAATCAAAAAATTAAACTAATGTTTTTCTTTAATTTTCAAAAACAAACACAAATTTTCCTTTTTCTGTTTAAAAAAGATATTTTCTGTTCAATTATAAAAAATGTTAAGTCATTTGTGTTTTTTATAAAAGAATAAAGAAAATTTCACCACACATTTATCTAAATAAGAACTTTAAAAAACTCAGTAAAAATAAATAAATCATAATATGGTTAATCAACATCACATGTATCTTTAAGTAAACTGTAAAGATTATTTTAAAAGTAGAAAGAAAAGAAAAAAATGAATCAACATTTCTTGTCTAAGCATACAAAATAAACATGAATTTTTCAATATATTATTTATGTTATTAATCATTAAAGTATTTCAACATAATCCCAATAATCACGCTTGCATTCGGGACATACTTTCTAAATATTTTCACAATGCAATTTTATGCAATCTTTACAGTATACTTAATGACTGCATGGTATTAGCATTGTGTTGTGTTATTTTTTATAGCATCTAAGACAATACTTATCAACACGATTAAAACTAAATCCTTTTTAACAATTTTCTTCTTTGTATTTTCCAAAGAATGTTTTAAAATCATTGTAATATCCAAATCTTATACTCATCCCATTTTATAATACCAGAAAATCACTTTTTTTCTCTTATGGACTCAATCGTAGCCATATACTTAATTGATATTTAAAAAATAAAAATTAATTATAGAAATGTTTAATTTTTTATTATAAAAGTATTAGTTATGTATGAAAACGTAAGAATTCATCAAGTTTTTTCTTTCTTTACTTTTTTTTTACAAATCATTTCTTGTTTAAAGATTCTTTAAATAAGAAATAAAAGAATTAAAGAGTTACCCATTTTTAGATAGTTTGTCTCTCAGAAATATTTTACTATTTTCTAAAACAATAATTGCATGGTTTCCACTCATTTCTAAATCATTTATAAAAGGAAGAGAATTGTTTTTCTTTCTGCCAATGGTGTATTAGTTAATTTTCTTAGAGTCAAATTGTAAGTTAAAGTTTGATTGTGTTTAATCAAAACTGAGGTAGTTATATTTCTTAAAACTCATAAACAACTATTCATCTTATAAAAAGCTATTGCTAATCACATTTATTGCTTCAATATTTTGCTAAATTATTGTTTTTTCATTATCCTAGTTATAATCTACTATTTCAAATTCTTTCTCTTCTTCTGCTTTTTAATTGTCCTAGATATTCATAAACTGTGCTTGCTTATTATAAAATTAATCTGACATTGAAAAAGACCTCTCATTTGATAAGCTCTCAACTTCTATAATTTAGCTTCCAATCATAAATATAGTACCTTTTTTAAGCTCTATTTCCCTAATTTTAACATAAGTTCCATATTGGCTACCTAAGTCTTACAATAGATATTTTTCATCTCTAAATTTAATTTCTGCATGCCTTTAGCTAATATCTTTTCCATCAAGATGTACGTGACAGCTTTTTGCACTCCCAATTCTTAAATTTGATTCACACAATTCATATGCAACTCTTAAATACTTCTAATATTTTTTCAGATAAATTACTGTTATTTTTAAATATAATATTTTATTTATTTAAAATCATTTTGCTAAATAATCCCCTTAATTTTTAGAATTTTTTACTTTGTTCAAAGTCTGCTAAGGATACAAAATCATGTAGGAAATCTTAGATTCTATTTTATTTTCATAATAAGATCTGTAGCTATAAAATATTCTTTCTACCCCTAAAAAAATAAACTTGCTCAGTCAATCATAAATTGAATTTATTTTTGAATTAATTACACTTTAAGATTTTTTTTATATGTAGTGGTACTTTTATTCCTAATAAATTCTCAATTTTCTCCTTGTCTAACTTCAATAAATCCTTAGATGTTTATATATGCTCTCCTATTATAAATTATTTTTATTTTTGCTTCAAATACTCTATCAGGAAGTAAAATTATGATTGATTGCATTTGATAAGTTACCAAAAGTGTTTTTATACTAAGGTAAGCTGATATAATCACACCATAAAACTATTTCTTCTCTCCCCCAATCTTACAAATTTTTCTTTGTTATCTATGCTAATTCAGAGAAATCCATTTTTGTAATTTTTAAAAGTAATGTTTTTTGATATATTTAACTATTTAATAATTAATCATTAAAAGATAATCCAAAAAATTAATAAGTAATATTCAACCAAATAATTGATAAAAATATATTTAAAGTAGAAATTTAATATTTTGTGAGATCATTCTATTTTGGAATATCCAATTTTTTTTTAAATTAATTTTTTAATAAAATTACAATTATTTTATTTTGCAAAAAATCATTTCATTAATTTTCGATTGACTTTAAATTAAAATAGTTAACATTTATTGAATGAGATTAGATTATTTTTAGAAAAAACTAAATATCATCTTTTTAATGTAACTATGGCTATTTAATATTATAAAAATATAAAAACTCAAAGGTTTTTACTCATGTATACTGTGGATAAAACACTAAGAATATTTATTTAAAATTAAATAATAGACAAAAAAATTATTAAAAATTCAAAGCTTGTTTTGGAAATGTAAACAAAATTATTTGATGATACATTTGCTTTAATTAATTTAAATTATAATTATTTATTGTAATAAGAATTAAGGATTTAATTAGTATTGAAATATTATTACAATTTAAACTAAGCAAATTTTGATTTATTTTTATCTAGAGAAAAACAAAAAAATAGCTTATTTTCAATAATATTATAGAATTATTTTTTTGTATTATTTAAAATAGAAACTCACTTTATTAAATTCATCTTAAATTAAATTTAAAATCTACTAAATAAAGATTAGGAAATAGAATGAAAAGGTTATTTTATTCACTCAAGAATTTTCTAAAGTTAAAAAGAATTTCTCTTTCATTTTTGAAATTAATAATTAAATCAGATGTAAACAAAAATTTATATTTAAAAGCACCTAATTTTTTACATTTTTATTGTTTCTCATTTGTTTTGAAGCTGCTAAATATAATTTTATTATCTTCTTGACATTAAGAATTTATCAGAAAATATTTAATTTACAATTATAAAAATAAAAAGAATCAGAAACAACCTTTACTTATCATTAAATCTTTTATTGTTCATGTATAAATACTGCCTATCTCACTTTAAGATATATTTAATTATCAAAAAAAACAAACAAATAATCTAAAAAATCATTTAAAACAATAAGTTAGAGAAATGTCAACCAAAAAAAGTGGTTAAGACTAAGAAAAACAAGAGCTCACTAAATAATGGTCTCCTTTAAAGAAAACTATTGCCTTGATATTGTTACCTGTTAATCTTGCTTTAGGTTTTACAGCATTGAAATCAGGTAAACTAATTTTACCAGCTGTACTTCCCTTTATTAAGCAATCTGTTAACATTGATACTTTTGAAGGAAAAATTTCTTTCCTTGTTTAAGTTCTCTTCTACTTTGCTGTCTTTTATATGTCTGTTATACTTTCAACAATCTTTTTTAGAGTAACCTTGAGGAAGCCAGATCCAGTTAACTAAAGGGATCCTCCTGTTATTATTGCCTGCTAAAGAATTTTAACTAACTCTCTTGAATAGTTTGTTATCTTCATAGCTAATCTTGCTTACTTTGTTATTTTCTCATCTAAGCAATCAGATTCTAATTTAGTTTTATCATGGGCTGTCTTATTTATTCTATCAAGAGTTTTGTTTGCAGTAGGATATGCAATTGGTGCATTAGTAAACTTTACATTATTTAGATAAACTGGTTTTGTAATTGGCTGTTATTTGAATTCCTTATTGACTATTCACAATTTAGGGCTTATGGATTGCCTTTCTTTCATTTCTTGATAACAAAATAATATTTTAAATAAATTACAATCCTAAGATAAGTACCGTTTTTGCATGTTTATCTGTTTATCATAAAACCTATACAATCAATTATGAGTTTAAAAACAATTTTCGATATAAGTATTATTTATAGTCTTAACAATTTTATTTAAAAAAGCTAGCAAAGATTTTTCCAAATCTAAAAAAAAAATCTTATCTCAAAATCTTTTCAATTTTATCAAAAATTATTTAGTTTGAAAATATTTCATAATAATTCAAACAATCATTAAAAACAAACTAAGAAATATCTAAAACATTTTAAATACTATCCAAAAGTTTTATTGAGGATTTTATTTTATAATTTAAATATTAGTCATAGAAAATTTAAAAATAAACAAAGATAATTAGAGAACATGAAAAAAAATTATTTAAAAGTTATAAAAATAAGTTCAACATACATTAAAGCTACACTTTGTCCCAAAGGTTTTAAAATTCAAGTATATTTTAAAGGTCTTATAATGTATATTAAAGCACTTAGGGTATATTAAAACAAAATAATTTTGGAACATGTCCTAATCTTAAAAGCTTTGGGACAAAGTGTAGCTTTAAATTATATTGGCTCAATTTTATTTAGCTTGAAAATATTTCAAAATAATTTAAAAAAATCATAAACAAAAACAAGATATTTTATTTAAATCTTAACAGTTTTTGATATATTTTATTTAATCCAAATTAAGCAAATCATTAACATTAAAACATAATTTATTACTTAATTGGTTAAAGAAAAGATGAGCAATCAATAATTTTGTTTGAAATATTTTCAGAAAACGTATTTATTGATATAAACCAAGATAATTTAAATTTATGTTTGTGGAAAGTAGAGTTTATATATTACAGATTTATTTTAAAATAGATAGACTATAAATATTATAGTTAAATTTTGTCAGATTTAAGAGAATATCAAATTTTATTGATTTATTTGGTTTGAATAAGATAAACTTTTTTAATAAGATTTAATTGATTAAAAAGTAAGACAGATGTATTTATTTTTAAGCTAAATAGATCAAGTAGAAGAAATAGCAAAACGTATTCAAATATGTATTTAAAAATAGAATATATTTTTGTTTACAAAATGTGAACTATTGTAAATTTTTCTTGAGTTTAATGTTTAGGATAAAATTTCTATCTCAGATTTTTTAGAGAAAAGAGAAAATTATTCAAATAAATTAGAGATCACTTTTGTAGATTTATAAAATGTAAATGATCATATCTCTGAAATTTCAAAAGCATATGAAAAATTCAATAAATTTAATTTAACCTTTACAGGATTAAATGGTAAAATTCAGCGCTATATAGTTTTAAAAGATTCAATTTTAGTAAAGAAATTCATACATAAAAATTCTTTAAGAGATTGTGAGTAATTTAGGAAAGAGCTTTTAGATTAGTATAAAAATTAGAAAATTGTAATAGAAGTAGAGTATAGTCTGCTAAAATCTTTTTTTAGCAAATTTATGCATGAAAAAGAATACTTCGAAAAGCTAACTTGCATCATTAGAGTAGTAGAATATAATAAAAATAGTTATCACCATAATGAAAATTAAAAAAATCATTTGAATTTAAAATTATATAAATAAATATCTTTCTGTAAAAATTGTATCTTAAGAGATTACAATTTATACATAGATTCTTAATTTTTTGTAAAACAAAATAAAAAAACTTATTATCTCCCATCTGCAGAGAAGAGGCTCGAAATTGAAAATGGTACAAAAACAAAAATATTAACTGAATACTTAAATTCTTACAATTTTGAATATTATTTACAGATAGATAAAAAAGAATATAACTATTAATATTAATGCTATTAAACCATAATTTCGATTACAAATTTAGTTTCCTATTTAGATTTTATTAAAATGTTATCAATATCAGAAGAAATAAATTGTGTTGAAGTTAGAAATCCACTTAGCATTCAAGAAGAATTCAATTCCTTAAGTTCAAATAATGATAATTTTAATTGTTTGAAGTAAATTGCTTCTTGCTTGTTTGATTAGTAAAAAATTAAGAATTTTTATTATTATATTTAGTTCAGTTATGATTCTGACAAAAATTTTGATTTCTTGACAGATATAAATTGTATACCAGCATAAAACACAGTTATTGAGTCAAATTATGATAAATTTACAATCACAATTAAACAAATTGAAAATCTTTATTATTCAGAATTGAAATTAGAAAAATTTTCAGAACTATTTTTGAGAGAGGTAGCTTATTCTAAAAAAAACTTGAAAGATTGCTTAAGACTTTATGAAAAGATTATAAAAATTATAAATAAAGTTGATTAAAAAGAGAATAAGTTAAATATTGGTGAATAATTAAAAATTTATGAAGAGGTTATCTAAGTTGAATTTTTTTAAAAACTTGCATTTAAAAAAATAGAGGACGCTTCTTAATAAAAAAACCTTGATATTTTGAAATAAATTTTGATAAATTAAACTGCATTAGAAGGTCTGCATTTATCTTTTTTTACCAATTTAAGTGATCTCTATTCTTTCGATTTTAATTCTTAGATAATTGATTTGGTCAAAAAATAATGCCCTGATTTGAAACTGTTTTCTATGTTTATTGATAACTAAAAATTAATATTTGATTTATTAAAAAGTTATGATTTTAAGATTTTCTTCAAAATTTAATAATTTGAAGTAGTACAAGATACACTCAAAGACGATAAATAATAATCTCATAATGTTCTAAAATTTTCTTTAAGCGGTAATTATCTTAAATTGTTTGAGTAAATATTTGATAGGTATAGAACTTAGTTTGACAATTTAGAATAGTGTAGTTAAATTGACAAAATTAAAAATAATACTTAAATATCAAAAAAAGATGCTCATATTAAGTATTGTCTTTAAATTCAAATTGATTCACAATATTAATTTGATAAATTATAACTTATTTTATCTAAGCTTATGTAGCACCTACATTTCATAGATTGCTTTTTTAACTCTGAAAAAGTTTTCTCTAAACAACTTGAAACATTTACAATATATAACTTGAATAATTTAAAACTCCCTTTATAAATTTTACAAAATCATGCTAAAACTCTAGTTATCCATGAAGGTAATTTTTATAAAAAGCATAAAAATATTTTAATTTCAATTTATTTAATAAAAAAATGTCTTAAAAAATTCGTTGAAATATCCTATAAATTTTTTATTTAACTAAAAGGTTGGAACAGAAATTTGAATGCATTTCTTGAAACTTTAAGTTATGCAAAAATAACTATTGAAGGATTAGAATTAAATTTGATTATGTACTCATATGACGAATCTCTCACAAAAATCTTAACAAATATAGGATACAAAAGCTTACAAATAAATTTTTATTATGATTAATTATAGCTGGAGAATCTTTAAACCATTTAATAATCACTTAAATTAAACAATTATTTCTATGATAATTAATATGCCAAAAAATAAATAGAGTTCAAAATATGTTTAGAAAACCAATAAAGTAACTATGAAAAATTAGAGTGCATAAAAATAATTAAAGAAATGTCAGATAATTTATTTGCTGTAAAATGCTAAGTCCAAGGCAAAAAAAGACTTCCTAAAATATGTAAACAAGTTTTACAAGAAGTATCTATTTACTAAAGAATATTTGCTAGCTACTCAGCTATGAAATAAAATTAATAGTTATCAAAGGTATTTAGAAATGAAATCATTTAATAAATTTGTGATTTTTATTGATATATTTTTATAATAATTCCTTAAATTTAAATTTATTTGAAGTACTTTTGCTTACAAATGATTTTTTAATAAAATTCTGAGATGTGTTTATGAAAACTATTTGAAAAATACTTAAATTTAATGATGATACAAATTAATAATTTTTTTTAGTTATTTCTATGTTTACTTTTTGAAATATTTTTAGTTATATTTTTGTACTATTATTTTAATAAAATTCTTTTTCTATTTAAATATTAATTTCATTATTTTGTAAACACTTTAGTCAGATTTTAAAATAACTTTTTTCATTTGGAAATATGAGTAAAATATTAATTTGCTTCATAGACAAATAATTAATTGTTTAAAAAAAATTTTTTAATAAGCTTTTGTGAGGAAATAAACAATGATTTGTTCCAATTCTAAAAGCAAAATTTTTAGATAAGTAAATAAAAAAATATAATTTATTTTTGTGTACTTATTTTAAGTTATTAAATTGAAAGAGTATTTATGATAGTCAGAAAGTAATTAATTATTAGAAGTAAAATTAATAAATTAAAATTCAAAATACCATAATATAATATAATATTAATGTATCCAAAATATAGTTATTTATCTAAGTATAATAGCTCTTTTAATAATTAAATTTATACATAAACATATTTACAAAGTTAAATCACTTTGGCGGTTACTACAGAGTATTTGAGAGATACTGAGGAGATAATTTAAGGTCTTTCTAATTTTACAAAGGCTATAAATAAGAAAGGCTTGGCTTTAAGTGATTTTCTGCTTTAAATATTTTTTAACGGGTAACGAAAACTTTTTTTAAGTGGTTTTTAAAGGTAAAATTACCATTTGTTTAGTTAAATGAGGCATAATTTTATTAATCTGAAGAATTCCCTGAATAGGATTATCTATTATTTGGTAAATTACCAGTAAATGTTTATAGACAAATGTCTTTCTTGTTTCCTACTCTAAGATCATCATCTTCTCCTCCTCCTCCTCCTAAGTCTTAATTTGCTTCATCACTCTCTTATATAAAGTGTTTTTAGAATTGATTGATATCTTCGTTGCTAAAAAATAATAATAATAAAAATTAATAAAATATATTTCCCCTTTCTCAATATAGATTAGGGGTCTTACAAAATGATTAAAATATAAAACATTACTTTTTTTATGCATCAATCTTTAAGTTATACTGAGATCCACGAACTGTTTGTGGGTAGACTGCACTCTTTTCATTTTTGTTATAATTTCCTGTTTAATTTAACTATTATGTCAAATTTTGAGAATTTCGTGAACTATTATTTTTAAAGTTCTATTTATAAAAGAACTCTTTTTATGATTGATTTTATTCTTGGTGACAAGATTTCCTAATATTTGGTGCACTTAACTAGTGTTACATTTCATTTATTTAATTTTATTAATATTTTAAATATTTATTTGTCCTATTCATTGTACTTGTTTCTCCAATACTTATTTTTTTACCTAATGATATATTAGATTGCTATTGTTGCTGATTTTATTACTACTGCTATTGCTAGATCTTATTCAGTTAATAAGAGAAAGAAGTTATCTAAAAATTATTTGGATTTCCTACAAAAGCATTACCGTTATTAACTTCCTCACATCTTGTGGTTAAATAGAATTAATGATCTTTTTTCTAAGAATTTTAAGCACTAACAAGTTTAGGCTAAACAATACAACTGTTAAGTCCATTTAATCTAGATCCAACTCCTGTAGGTGAGCTTACTTAATTTATTTAAGCAAACTTAAAATCTTATTTTGTAAAAGATCGGTTTTTATTGTATTGTTGTATTTCATTATTTTTTTTTTATTGACTCCAGCTTGATGTTGAATATTCATTATTGACACAATTTAGGTAGGGGAGTATTGGTTAATCAGAAGTTATTTTGCCTTAAAAAGAAGAAGTAAAATTATTTTTAGGACTTAAAAATGTACCTTTTTCTATGCATTGTATACTTTCTTATGAATTCGGAAACTCTAATTTATTAAATTAAATTTAAGATTAAGATTTATCTTCAAATTCATTTTTTAGTGACTGAATTCCTTCAATATACTTAAAGTCTTCTGTTACTTAGATATTGTTGCTAGAATGCTTCCCTTTATTCTAGCTTTTACTCAACTAACTCTTTTCAGAGTTATCTTTATCTGCTATTTTAATAATATCCTTAAAAGAACTTTTTTTACTATTCTGCTATTTCACAAAAGGAGATTTTAGCTCACTTACTGAATGGTGCTTAGTCCTTTATTGTTGGTTTGGTTAAAAGTTTTCAAATATTTTATGAAGCTAAGCTGTTGGATCACTTCTGTCAGTCAGTATATTCTCATCATTTTAAATTTATGAAGTTAGATCAGTAAAGTTAGATTAATTTATTTTCTGAACTTCATCTTGCTATTATACATCATAGCTTGCACATTTTGTAAGGAATTATTGCTTTTTATTAAGTGGGCTTAAGCAGAATGAATGAGATAATTTGTCCCCATCAGCCATTTAGCTTTTTCTTTTCTTTAACTTTTTGAGAATTTTTTTTCTTAAGTCTAGCTAAGGAAATTCAGTGTTGTGATTAATTTTAATAGCTCCTTTTCTGACCATATAAAAGTATTATTACTTTTTAAATAAATCTAGATATCCAATATCTAATTCATTTTAGCTTAACTTCGTTTTAAATTGAACTTTATTTGCTTCTGGGGGAGGAGTTTTAAGTTCTTCAGCTTCAAAATTAGAAAGGTCATATTTCTAAAACTCTTAATTTTTCCTAGATGGAGATTAATTTCCTAAATTTGAAGGTGAGTTGCTATTTTTTTGGGGATTAGCAATTATGCTTATTTATTTTTGATTTTCTTATTATTTCTAATTGGTATAAGGAGATTATTAAGCTTTTTTTGGCTTCCTTATCTCTAAAAGAAGATTGATATCAGGATCTTAGTACAATTCTTCTTAGTTTTTATAAAATAGATTCAAGTCAATGTCTTCTAAGTTTATTTTTTTTCCTTTAGAAAAAATATTTCTTAAAAGCTTGATTTTCTCTTCAGAGTCAACACTAAGTTTGCGATCAGAATTAGTACCTGATTCTTCCCCATCTAATAATTTAATTTATTTATTTAATCTTATTTTCTAAAAATAATTTACTTTAAATGACTTCATCTTCCTCAAAAGACATTTATTGAGAATTTTGGGATCCATATTCTTCATTATTGAAATAATAATTAATTGCAATAAGATTTTATTAAACTTACTGTATGAGCTTTGCTTCTATTTAAAGGTTCTTTTATCGGTTTTCAATTTTTTTTATTTTATTATTCTTTTCACCATTTCTCTTTCTTCAATATTTTTTTTCATAACATAGTCAACTCTTGAACAAAAATCTTGAACAGTAGGATCAAAATCATCATTTAATTTTATTTTATTATTTTATGATACAAGATGTTGCTGATTCTCAAATTAATCAATTAATTTTGGTACTACTTTTTTCACCTAATAATCAATACAAGCACTCTTCATTTGAGTGAATAACTCCTGTAAATAAAAAATAATTTATTTTGTTAAATGAAAATATTTAAATGAAAGTAAATTAACTTTATTCTATTAAAAATTCATGTAATGAGCATTATCATTCATAGATTTTTCAGTTTTTTTCTTAATTTGGTCATTATTAAACTGAACTTCTTTGCAATGATCAAATAATTTTTTATATGAAAAATCTCTTGCTTAATAAAACTAACTTAGTTCTTCAATAGCATCTTTGGGAAATTTAAAGAGAAAATTTTGCTTAGAACAATAATATAAATGAGCCTTTTGGCTTGTTACTTATATCGTGTATTTACATCTATTTAGAACAAAAGATGTTAATGATTTATTCAATTTTTTAATAAATAATTTACTTTGGCTTTTCTTCTTTACAAAAAATCACCTCCTCGCAAAAGAAAGTTGGTCTCTCAATAGTACATATGCTAATATTTGAATACTTTTAGTAGTATATATTTTTTTAGTCCTCATATTTTCTTTATAATGTGACTTTTCCTTCAGCTAAAATGTACAATCCTTCAGCTTATTCTCCTTCCTTGCATAGAAATTCATTTTTTAATAGATTTACATCTTAAAAATAGTAAAGTAGTCTTTCCTTTAATGAAGTAGAACTAACATCTTTAAAAAATTTAAACTATCTTGTTATTGTCTTTTCTTTTAAAATTGCTTCTGCTGAAAAATTTTCTACAACTCTTAAAAAATCCTATCAAGTTGTAAATATAATGAGTTTTATATAAAATTATTTTCTTTATATAATTTACTTTTCTATAAACGATGATGCATAATACAGGTGTAGTGCAAATAATAGTTGCATTACGTACAGCCTATTTAGGATTTGCAGCTAACAAAGCCTTATCACCAAACCCAGTTCCTTTACCTATTTCATTTACTTTAACACCAAAAGATTCAATCTACTGCTAATATTTTTTTTCTTTTATTTCTAATAACTCAGTTTATAATTTTTTAGCTTTTGGAGTTTCAACTGGTGAGATAAAGCTATTTTTTTTCTCTAAAGATCTACTTTAACTCCCCTCAATATCTATATGAAGGTTTTTTAAATTAAAAGAAGATTATTCCAACTATTACTATTGCTTCTCCTTCTTTTTTTGTTAAATAAAACTTAGAAATTATGAAAAAGGAGGCTTGAATAGTGAAGTAGACCTATTGTTAAATTATAAAATTTAATTCAGTTTAAACTTTTATTCATTTTTTGGTTTCAGTATGCTATTCTTATTTTCAATCAGTTCATTTAGATGCTTATTTACAGCTACGCGTTTTTACATTTCTGGCTCTTCACCAAATGGCACATATTTTTTTTTATCATCTTCTTTATCCTTCTTAAAAATAGATATTATTCTTTTTAACAACTCCTCATCTATTTTATCTTCTTGATTTTAAATAGACTCTAACTAATCTCTTTCTAGCTTCTCTCTATCAATCATATTGTAAACAATAATATAAACTAAAATATTCTAAATAATATATTTTACTATTAATCTCTATCATAAATAGCACCTTCAGGAGGTTTTGGCCCTTTAAAATTTATAACTATTCCTACTTTTCCTTCAAGAATTACATAAAGCTTATTATCACTTTAATCTCCCTAAGCCATAACTATATCTCCCCTTTAGAAAAATTCCACAGACATATTTTTACAAAGCTAAGATTTTATTAAAAGTACAATTAAGCTAATAGTAGAATAAAAATGAAATGTGAATTTCTTTACTTAAAGAGCTGCAGTCTTATCTGATATATTTTCACCAAAGAATTTTTTTATATAAGGATGATTTTCTATTTACTGATAAATTGCCTTTTCGTTGGATAAATGAATTTTAAGGATTTGTTTTGTATGATATTTAATAGATAGCTATTTACCTCAGCATCTTTCAATGTTTTACTTGGATTCTGCAAAATGGAAACAAGATTTTTATATGGTTGGAAAATGTCATTTTCTGCCTACATTTATTGTTTGTTTATTCATCATAAAATTATTTTACAATTTTAAATACTTCTGGAATGAATGACGGTGGTGCAAAATTAGATTTCATACTCCAAAAACTAGAAACCTCTACTATTCTCTCTCTTGCTTGTCTTTAATTAATAAATTAACTTTAAAAATAACCTTATCAATTGATGATTGATGTGAATTATTCTTATTGTTTTGATTAATTTTAATCAATATTCATAACCAATGCATATTTTTTAATGCAATAATTAAAATAGCCAATTTTTTATTATATTTTAAGCTACTCTTCATGTGAATCAATAAATTAATATGTAAAAACTCTCTACCTGTATTAAGTTAGCTCAGTACTAGTAATACTTACTATTATAGAATAACAAAACAAATATTTTTTCTGAATTCTCGTAGTAAAAATTAATTGAATTAAAACAATTTAATTCTAAGATTTTACATTTTGTTTAAGAAATTTTTTTTATTTTAAAATTAAAATCAAATTTATTTTCAGTAAAAATTGATATAAAAGTTAAGATAAATTATTCAGTACATCTAGTTTTTATCTTATAATTATTGCGATTATTGTTTTTAACATTAAACAAATAATACAAAAGTAATTTTGATAAGAATAAACTGACTCAGTCAGTATTCAATTAAAATTTACCAAATTAAATAAAAATTTAAAAAAGCTCAATGCAATATAAAATCCATATTTTAGATTCAAGCACAATATGTATTGTATTATTCTTTCTTGTAAAAATTTCTTAATTTTTTTAAAAGAATTTAAACTTGTGGAGAAATTTTATTGTCTTATGATAAATAACTATTTTAAATACAATTATGAGGTTTTATGATATAAAAAATGTTATATTTAACTATCATTTTTCCTCAATTCTTTTTAGTTTTACAAGATTTCTTACATCTGTTGTGTAAACAAATTGATGATTAAAACCAACTTTCTAAATTTGTTCATTTTCTAAAATGACAAAATTTTTTAGCAAGTAAATAACCATAGTTTTAGCTTCAATCATTGCTAAATGTTATCCAATGCAGTTACGAGGTCCAGAAGAAAATGGAATAAAGCTGAAGTGATCTTAAATAACCTCTTTTTGCAAGAATCTGTCAGGATTAAATTAATCAACTTCTTTACACAAGTATGGAAATTTTTATTCATTATACTACACATTGATGCAATCAATACCACAACCTTTAGGAATGAATAAATCATCTATAAAATGATCAAAATTAGAAACTCTAGGAATAGAATGTGGTGCAGTAGGATACATTCTTAAAGATTCCTTAAAAAATGCATTAAAGTAAACCAATTTAGTCAAATCTTCATGTTTTAATTCATCAAAAGAAGTAACAAATTAATCTATTTCAGCTTTCAATTTTTACTAAACTTATGGGTACTTGGCTAATAGCCAAACACAAATTCCAGTTTGATTTGCAGTTGTATCCATACCAGCAAATAAGAATGTAGAAAATTAATGAACTATTTCTCTTTTAGAAATCAGCTCATGGTCAGCATATTATTTAGGATTTTCTTTAATCTCTTTTTACTATTTAATGTATTCAAATACAAAAAGATTTAAGAAATTTTAACTAACTTGAGATTAATCATGAATATTTTCTAATTGGCTGATACGCTTTTCAATGATTTCCTCTATGAATCTGTTAAAGTTTTCAACTCTTTAAATAAAACTTTTTTCAAATGAATTATTTAATACTTTAGAAGCTTTCTTTGGGCCAAATATCATCATTTTTAAGAGATATACAAAACTAGAAGTAGTATACTAAGCACCATCTACCATTATCATAGATAATTCAGTAGATGGTTTCAGACCATTCACTTTCATACCTCTTAAATTTTCTCCAAAGAAGGTTTAGACAATTACTTCTGAAGTAATATTCTGTAGTTCTTCAATAATACAAATAGGAGTTTTACCATCTGAAGGTAAATTAGAAAGAAATTCTTTAGTTATTTCTTTAATGACAGGAAGACGATCTTTCAAAGCATTGAAGTGGAAAGAATTAGAAAGGAAATTTCTTTGACGAGCCCATATTTTATCATCAGTAA